>JAOBYE010411087.1:15662-44497 GCA_025403585.1 Parazoanthus swiftii
ACGACAGAGCTGCTTTGTGTGTCCTCACAATAACAGACGACAGAACTGCTTTGTGTGTTACCACAATAATTAACATACGGCAGAGCTCCTTTGTGTGTTACCGCAATAACAGACAACAAAGCTGCTTTGTGTGTTACCACAATAACAGACGACAACGCTGATTTGCGTGTTACCACAAAAATTAACAAACGACAGAGCTCCTTTGTGTGTTACCACAATAATTAACATACGACAGAGCTCCTTTGTGTGTTACCACAATAATTAACATACGACAGAGTTCCTTTGTGTGTTACCGCAATAACAGCTTTGTGTGTTACCAAAATAACAGATGACAACGCTGATTTGCGTGTTACCACAAAAATTAACAAACGACAGAGTTCCTTTGTGTGTTACCACAATAATTAACGTACGACAGAGCTCCTTTGCTCCAGAGTGCTTTGCAAGCATTCAATAAGACTTTGTGCCGACTAAATAGGAACAGACGGCAAGGCTGCTTGTGAGTCAACATACTAACAGACGCGGACAGAGCAGCTTTGTGTATCACCACAACAACAGACGTGCAACCACAACAAGCGAGAGAGCAGTTTAATTTGTGTATCTCCACAATAACAGACGACAGAGCTGCTTTGTGGGTCAGTTCCGTAACAGAACAAACGACAGAAATGCTTTGTGTGTCATCATCATAAGAGACGATAGAGCTGCTTTGTGTGTCCCTTCAATAGCACAAAAAAAGACAGAGCTCTGGACACAGTTATAGATAGAAGAGCTGCTTTGTATGTCAGTGCAATAATAGAGGGCAGAGTTGCTTTGTAATTGTGAGTCAACATAATAACATTCGACACATCCACGGTGATGGGGTTTTCCCTTTGTGGATTACTGGTTTAGATTTGGATCGACAGAGCTGCTTTGTATATCACCACAATAACAGACGACAGAGCTGTTTCGTGCAACCAATAAACAAACAAGAAAGCTGCTTTTTGAGTCATCACAATAACAGACCAGACAGCTGCTTTGTGTGTATCCAGGGCCATAGCAAGCCTTTGAAAACTGGGGGAAAGGGGGGTACCGCCGAGAGCCGAAGGTGCGAGCCTTCTAGGGCGGTCCGGAGGCATGCTTCTCCGGAAAATCTTGAACTATAAATTGCCTAAAAACGTATTTCATGGGTTTGAGGTTTGGGATCCTCGACTTCATCTCGATAAGTCTGTAAGCGAGTAAATAACAGTTTGGCTTAAAACTTAGCTAAAGTGAATAATGTTTGCTCCATTTTTTGGTATATCAGACGTGGTAGTGGTCAAGGACTGGTATTTCTGCCTCCTCTCTAGGCCTCAGGCCCTGCCCGGGCCGCGGGGGAAACAAAGTTCTTCGCAAAAGTACGTACCACAGAGTCTGGGCTTCCTGTGGTTTGTTTGCTGGCGAGCCACTGCACGCAAGGATGGCGGAAACAGATCAAATGACCGTTATTACTTTCCTCTACGAAATCGTAAATATAGTTATAACGGTCTCTTTTGAAGACTTGCTAATTTCGAGATATTGTAAAAGATGGTTGACCAGAAAACTCCTGTGAAAGATGTCTCTTTGAGCGAAAACAAAAAGGTGTGTATTTGCATCGCGAGCTTTTTTCCAACACATGCAACTGTTGAAATTCTAGCAACCGTTACTATTTCATTCGCTTCTAAGACGCCAATCACGGTAAAGATAATTTGTCTATTTTGTTAAAGTAATGTCGGATGCAGTTATAAATTCAGTTACAACTATTTGAAAACATCTAACATCCTTCGAACGACTGTAAGTATGGCTCTTGATACCTGCGCAAGCCAGGCAACTCCATTGAAATAAAATTGCATGCATTGCTTGTCAACATAGAAACAAAAGGGTTTTATCGTATTAAAACATGATTTCTGAAGTAAAAGTATATTTTGTTGTAATGAAAAAGACTGAGATATTTTTAACTCTGTGATAACTATTTTAGAGACGGGGTTTGCACAAATGAGCGCGAGCAATCAAAGAGAGAAAGAAGATAGGAAAATGGCGACGCAGGAGCGAATTTCCAAATACTGTAAAAAGCTGCAACTCATTCTCCATTCTTGCCCTTTGTGACTGAATACAAATACTATCCGTAATAATATAACTTCGATGATATTTTTCGCAGGTAATTATAAAATCGTGCTTGTATGTTACCGAGGATGAGAGTGTTGAATCAGTGGCAGTTATTTCAAAACAGCTCGAGGACTTGGGATACAAAGTTTTGCAGGCCAGTGACGTCCCTTCTGCCAAGAAAATGTGCCAGATGAATTTTTTCAGTCTGATCGTTTTAGAGAGTTGCAAAGATGAAGATTTTGTCAGAGAGATCAAGTAAGTATTTCACATCAGAAGAGTCGCAATTTCCACCGGTTTTCAAAACTTTTTGTAGATTGCGAGTTCGCAGGGGCTCGCATTGTCTTGTTCTTTTGCCTATTGTATTGTATTGCAGGGGCGTAGCAAGCCTTGGAAAACTGGGGGGGGGGAGCACCGCCAAGAGCCGAAGGTGTGAGCCTTTTAGGGGGGTCCGGGGGCATGCTCCCCGGGAAATTCTGAAAATTGGTTTGTCTAAAAATATGTTTCCTGGGTTTTAAACACCATTTCTCAAACTTGGAGCAATTTTCTGAGCTCGATACATTTGACACATTTTCTGGGGAAAAACTGGGGGGCACAGCCCCCTGGCCCTACCCCTTGCTACGGCCCTGTATTGTAGTAGCTGTTAGTACAGTTTTGCTATAAATCAAATATAATGGTGATAGTACTGTATTTACAATGAGTTCTTTGTGGTGTAAAATGAAATGCAAAATATGTTAAAGTTAATCATTGATTTGATCACTTTATTTGATCCAGTTGCCTGATTTTAAATACTTGTACAAACACTTATTATTAACAAAATATTGTTTCTCTTTTCACTTGTAACTAATTCGGCCTTGTTCTTGAATAGGTGTAAAAACTCATGTAATGAGCAAACGCCTGTGCTGTATATTGCATCTGGCACCCTACCAGGTCAGTAATTTACTCATCTAGAGATATAATTTGTTGGTGGCACACTTTTAGCTATGGTAAATACAAAAATGTCCTATTCAAGTAGGGACAGTATACATCCCCCTCCCTAACTACTTCCTTATTTCATTATTACCGTAAGTATTAGTTACTAAAACAGTCTAATCTGGCTAAAGCCATGCACCCTTAGTTGGAGTTAGACACCGATGGGGGAGAGTTGTGTACTTATCCCAGGCCTACGAAAGCTTGTACATACACTTTGCACTAAACCAGCTCTACACAACAAAATACAGAGAAATTAACATACTGTTTTGCTGGCTATCTTTGTTATGCTGGTGTTAACAAGACAAAGATACAAGTATAAAGAACCGATAAAAAGAAAGAAGGAGGTGTGTTGGGAGGGAACCAACAAATGTGGAACTTAAGAAACTAATTACGGTAGACCAGTTTTCAAAACATACTCAAAATAGAACTTTTTTAGAAACTGATAGACATGTTAATCGATTAGAAATATATACAGTAAAATTTGGAATTCAAGAGTCAATTCTCCCATAATTATAGGCGATCAAGAGTCAATTCTCTCAAATATATAGGGGATCAAGAGTCAATTCTCTCAAATATATAGGGGATCAAGAATCAATTCCCCATGAGGGATCAAGAGTCTGTTCCTCCAAAAAGGGGGTCAATTACCGATACCTCCCCCCTGGGGCAAACCACTCTTAAAACTGCTGGACAGCAATCAAAACATTTTAAAAGAAAACTGTGACTTTCATTTGGAACCTCACGGTCAGAATAAATCCTAGGTAAGAACTTACCATCAAAGTAAAAAAATTAATTTGTTCTCCATTTTTTCTTAACTGTCAACTTAATATTTGTAAAATATACTTGTGATAAGTTAAGTATGGTAATTTGAATCATCAGACATGATAAAAGAGTTGATGCAGGAACAGTTTCTTGATGAGGTTGTGTTTAAATGCCCCACTCTGGAGTCAGACTTAGTGACGGCAGTATCCCAGCTGACCACACAGCAAGGCAACTTTGCCATCACACCTCGGACCAAGAAAATAGAGAGTGTTACAAAGAAGAAGAAAGCCCCCAACACAACAGAGGAAGTAACAAATGACAACTCCACTGTCAAAGCAAAGAAGAAAATCCTACCTTCAACAGGTTAGTTACATCTTTGGTATTTTTTAATTTATTCTAAAAATTTGTGTAATTTTTTAAAAAAATTTAAGGATTAAATACAGGATGCAGAGCTAGCCCCCTAATAAAAATAAACCAAATCCTTATAGAGATGAGGGGAAAGAGATATCCCCAATTATCTGGGCAGGATCATTGAAGAGAGAGGGGGACTGTGAGGCAGATTTTAGTTTGTTTAATTTTGAAGTATAACACCAGTCCTGAATACACGCACTTTAACAGCATAACTTAGTTTCTGTCAGCACATATTTAAAACTATTTAATTTGTTTCATTAGATGTGAATTGTGCAGTCTACATTATTAAAAGTGGGATTCAGCTTGTAAAATAAATGTTTTTTTTTCAAAAAGAAAGTCTATGTAATTATTATGAAGGACATTCCAACTAATAACTACAGGCCTTCCGTCAGCGCAAGGGAATTGTGAAGACACTAAGGAAAACCACTGGCACCCAAACCAAGCAAATATCAGCGGCAAATTGGAGCCACAGGCATACCACTATGGGCCACAGATAGTGCCAGACTTCCGTGTACCACTGAATGCAGGTATAATATCACTTACAACAACAAATTTAGGACACAAACATCCATCTGATTTATAAAATCAGGCTTGTTTACAACTGTGGAGCTTGTAACCAGGGCAGGAAATGGGGGAAGGGGTTTTAAAAAGGCTCTTTTGAAACGTATGACCAGGCACAGACAGCAGTTCTAACCATGGGTAGCTTATGAATTTCTGCTGACCACTGCCTACTTTTTGACAAACCTGACATCCCATTTGCACAGCTTACCAACCTGTTGAAGGCACTGGACAAGACTGTTTTCACCCAGCATCCTTCACACTGGATGCCACAGCACTGAGGGCCATAACGTCTGGTGCCGCTGAGTTTCCTCAATACCTGTGGCCAGGACCTACACCACTGCCAGCCATGGCTTTGCAACCATTTGTAACTGGCCCAGAGCTGAGCTATCAATTACAGCCACAGAATAACCCAACCATGGATGGAGCTGCCGTATCTCTACCTGCATATCCTAACCAGGATGGGGGTGTCTCTGCCACAAACATCAAATCACCTGAAAACAAAACCTGTGACACCAGCGAAATAACTTCCATGGATGAAACTGTGACCACAGAAAGCCCAACAACAACCACAAAGGATCATACAGTTGGCAAGACAAGGGCAAAGAAACAGAAAGTTTGCCAAAATCATATTGAAGAAACTGATTCTAAAAACAGGAAGAGAGCTAGAGGCAAGACATTGCCAAGGTATGGCTTTTGCAAACATTTTAGTTGTCCACAGCAAGTACACACATCAAGTCTGGCTGTCTTAGTTGCTTCAAGCAAATGACCATTCACTAACAAAGAAATAAAAAAGAAGCCCACTCTTCTTGAAAAAGCCCCCAATGTCCCCCACCATGTGCTTCTATATATAAAATTTGTATTTGCCTTTGGTTCAACCTAAGCTGTGAGCTGCATCTCCATAACTCAGCATCAATATAAAGCTGCAATGTTGAAAAATTAGCTACTTATATATTAGCGACCAACCATTGTGCTAATGAAACTGCTAACAATATTGCACCAATCAAAACTGTTGAAAAATTCTACAAGAAAATGGTTTATTACTGCAATGCAGCAAACCCCAAGAATGTTTGTCTCTAGATCTGCCTGACTGGAACTCAAGTAAACACTCCACTGACTCAAAGCTGAGCTAGAGAAGATATAATTGCAGCTTCTTTGTTCTATGGAAAGTAAAGCAAACAAATTGACAGTACTATTTGATATCACAAATAATCCTTTTTTTTGTAAATTTAAATTTATTTTTACCAGAGATGATTCAACACCAGAATCCAAGAAAAGGAAAAGTGTCTCCAATCAAGAAAAACTCAACAGAAAGAAAGCTCATTTGGACCTTGAGAAGAAGAGAAGGTAGCTTACACAGTCCGGTTTATGGGAGTCTACAAGTTGAAAGTTTGGTTTGAGTTATTCATTACAGTGGGAAGGGGGAGGGGGAGTTTCAAAATTTGCAAAATTGAGGGGATCAGTGAGTGCATCAGTATAAAACATTACTGCAATGTAATTATTGTTATAATCTTAAATTTTAAAGATTAACTGTTTTACCACCTATTTGTAACTACCTTGCTGGTAAATATTCTTTTTAGTATCTAGATGAAAGCCAGGTGATGACCCACTGCACCATAATGTATTGCTCAATTCATTTCTCAGACATACAACAGTTAAATTTAGGAGAGTTTGCTCATCTTCAAAACTGGAGTTTCCAATAATCCTCCATGAGGGATTACTGGACTGGGTATTTCCTGGAACCACACAGTGATAATCTTGTAAACTGTATTTTTTAGGGAGAGGATAACAAAGTGTTGGCATTGGCTGCGGCAAATCATTCCATTCTGTGACCAAAGTGCCGACAAAGCAACAGTTTTTGAAATGACTGTGGCATACATTTATCACTGCTGGAAGTACCATAGTGACATTCTGCCTGATATTTGCAAGGTTGGTCAGATTTATTAAACAAATAATCTAATATAGTTCATAGACTCTTTTTTCACTCACTCATTACGAGTCCCTTTCAGTGCCAAAAAACAACAGAAGTTCAACTCACACAAGTACAACTTACTATATATGTGGTTTTCCATTTCAGGAATTTGAGTTTGTGTGTTCTAACACTACCCCTCCCGATGATCTTGATGGAATGGTGGAAGACATTCTCAAACAGGAAGCCAAGGCAAATGATGCAATATAGCTTATTCCTGATCCTGTTGCAAAATCTCACAGTGGAACTGACACATGAAAAGGGTCTTTGTTGAGAGCTGAGATTTAAAAACTATTTGACATACCATAGCTGCAAGTTTAAATATAAGTGGTAAATGCAGTACAACTCAGGTAGATTTCAACCCTAGTGAAGGAAAATGTGTAACCTGCTTGTAATACAAAATCTGTTCATTCCAAAAAGAAAACAATTTAACAGGTCACGAAATGTTAGAACAAAGGAACATAGTTATGTGACTGACTGCATACAAACATCAGATGTGACACACGAATTTGACATGTAACAGTGATAATTGGTTCCAGTACTTGAATTTGTATATACTACATATTTTTATTGCTCAACTTTCTCGATAATTTATTATTATTATAATTATAGTAAAAACATATCACTGGCTCAATGCAAACCAGAAAATAAATATGGTATTTTCAGCTGTGTATGAGCTGTGTTCATTTTTACAATACTGTGATTCCCTTGAAACTTTAATAGTAATTGGTAATAAAAATTGAACACAAAACATCACAATTTAAGGTGCGTTCACTTTGGCCTATTCCAGAATAGGAATACATGGAATTTTTCTGATCTGGACTGTGATTGGATGAAATAATTTTGAGGGAAGATAATCAATCTATTCTTATTCTGGAATAGTTTCAAAGGAATGCACCTTATATTAAGTGACATTTTGGAGTTGATCTGTACAAATGTAAAGAAATAAACAGACAGAGAAACCCTTGTATAAACTTTAATACTTTAAAAAATTTAATTACATAATTACATTTACAATAAAAGAAAATAATTCTTCTGTGAATCTGAAACTTAAACTTTAATATAATAAATATTTATTTATTACTTAATTTTTGTACAAGTTAAACGATTGTAAACTATTAGTTTTATTGTTTAAAATGAGATAAGCTTCTGATAATATTTAAAATATACAATATTTGATACAACTAAATATGCTGGTATTTTTCCTTTCTTAAAATCCCAATGATTCAATATATTATGTATATTATGCAAACTATGTACTTAGCTGTACAATATGTACTAAGGTGAAATAATAAGGAATTTGAAAGTTGTCATGCATTGCCCTGCACACAACAATCATATCAGAGGTTTCTTTGTAACCACTCCTTACCTACCCCTCCCCTAGGTGAATAGGGTTTGTGTCAAGGTTGGGGTTAGGTTGAGCCTCAGGGGAGGGTTGGTGGGTTTGTTGTTGCACAGAAACCTCAGTTGATCCCAAAGGTCCTTACTGCCAATAGACCTAGTTTTTGCATAATTTGATTACTTGGCACATGTACATACATCCTTGGTCAACTGCAGATGCAAGTCTATACAAGTCTATGGAACTCAGTGCAAGTTTTAAACTTGTGTTCAACTTGCATTTTGTTTGGCCTGACATACTGCATGGACTTGCACTGACTTGTTCAGACTTGCGTTACTTGCTTCTATTTTGAGCAAGCTCAAATTTGAATACAAGTCAGTGCAAGTTCTTCATAAGTGACCAAACCAAGTGCATTGCTGAGACTTGCATCCACCTTTGGCCAGGGATTAAGAGACTTATAAATAATTTCACATTAGCTTGATCAGTTAATTGGCTTGAGCATTATGGGCTTAGTGAGTTGCGCCTTGATGGCAGTTCTCGGGGGTCAAAACTTGGGACTTCCTAGAAAGACAAATAATTACAAAATTTATGAGGCTAGCCTTACAATAACATTTGTGAAGGTTGAAGGAGAGGGTTTAAAAAACCCAAAGGTAAATGAGGGGGAAATTTTCATAATATTAATTACTGCAGCACAAACCTGTGTGCATGTGATGTATAACAACAGTTAACAACTTGCACAACACCAGTAAAAAATTTACAAATTAATTGCAATTGATAGAAAAGGGTGGCTACTTGTACAAGTGCCAGTGATTCTAAATTTAAATAAAGGTTTTATTTTTCAAACATTTAACATGCTTGTTGCACATAAAACTAAATAAAATATATTAAAGGCATTTATTTTAATTAATATTAATATCTAGTAAAAAAAGAAGAAAATTCACCTTGCAACACATCTTCTTGAAAATGGCAAAGAAAACACATTCAATCGGTTGGCTGTATTCCATAACAAGAATTTGTGGAACATTACCGGCAACTATGAACATGTTTCTTTCAAGTTATATAAAAAACAAGCTGTACTGTCTGTATTTTTTACATGGAAAAGTTTAAAAAACCTGCACCAGTTAAAAAAAACTAACTAGAACAAACCCAAATTGTACCAAAGGGCAAGTTGAACTACAACATACATACACATGTAGGCTAGTTGTGAGTTATATACTTTATAGTAACTAAAAACCTTTTCAAAACCTTACCCCTGCTATAAGTAGTCTCTTTCCTTCTCTCAGGGCCCAATCACTCATCTTCCTATACCTGAGAATGTTGCCGTCATCGTCTAAATGGGTAATAAGTGAGGAAATAAGTTCCACACTTGACTTTCAGTGTCTGTCACACAAGAAGTACACTTATCTTAGACCCTTCACAGATAATAATTAATTAGACAGGTAGAAAATGGGAGATAATTCTGTTTGAAGAAGGAAGGAATGGATGTAAAAATACATCATTCAAACAACATGCTGTTATAATACGTACCAGAACTGGTGATATCTTTCTTACATTCGTCATCAAACAGCACAATGCTGTCCACAGCACATTGTTTGGCTTTAGTTTTAAAGTCGTCAAGACTGGAATGAGCTCTGTAGAGAAATGAATAAAATTATATGGGTGGGCAAATATTAATGGCAATGTTCATTTGGTAAGAATTAGAACTTGCTAATTAGCATACAAGTAGATACAATGATCTGCTAATTATAAAACCATCAGATGGCAGTAATTAGTTGTGATTAGTCATTAGTGTCGCTATAATAACGGATGCTGCAATACAAACTTTGAATGTAAATCCTTCACTTCTACAAAGTCCTTTTAACTCATTTACTAACAATCACAACACAAAACTCACGTACATGTTCGCTGCATTCTCATTAACAGCACACCAAGTGTCGGCTTTGTAGAAGCAACCTTTCATGTATCTTAGAATTTGCCTGAAAAAAATATTTTTTCTTATAATTAATATTTTTACAAGCCATTTTTCAGAGTTCTTGTGTCTGAATGATTTCAGTGATAGTAAGTGAATGTGCTACTGTCAGTAGCAATGAGGTCAGACCAAAGACATTACATGTATAGACCATATGCATAATACGCCCCACTGGCCATAAACAATAATTTCAAGTCGAGGTCGGTTTCCAAATTTTCATACATTTGCTGTATTTCTGCCTTACCAGCCTCGACTCGAAGTTTTTGTCTGTGACCAGTGAAGCGTATTATGCATACGGTCTATGTTTATTTCATTTCATCATCTTATAATCTTAAATCATTTTCTATTTACCAGCAGCTTGGGTAACAGATATTTTCCAACTTTTATGTATACCAAACCAGTGAATATATTACTTTGTAGGTGCTTTGATTGGCTTTTCCAACAGGCACCTCATAATTTGCACTGCTAGTCACCCTCAAAAAGCAATAAAATGGGATCTTATTGAAGCTGTTCTTGATGCAGCTGAGTGTTTGTTTAACTAGCAATTAAATCTATTTTAAAACAAGATTTCTTGGTTGTTTAATTTTAAACTATCTCAGACCCTCGTCTTTATACTTACCATATATGATTCCTTCCACTGAGCCAGTTGGGAAATGCTTTGTCCAGGTTCAATGACCTGTGGAATAAACAAAGAAAGGAAAATGAGATAAAACTTTGCACCACTTTAGCCCGAAACTCACAAGAGTTTTTAAAATAATATTTATATACACCTTTGACCTCATGAACACAGTTTTATTAGTAATTGTACAAGTCATGTAGTATACAGCCATACATTAAACATTAAACCATTACCAGTAAAACAGGGATCAACAGGGGAGGAAAACTAACTTTTTTCAGCACCACTGGCCCAACAAAACTTCATTTGTACACATTAAATTATTCTTTTCATATATATATCTAAATCATGTTTGTTAATTTAAGCCATGCATCATAAAAGGTGAAGATTTCCTTTAATGAATAGCCCTTTAGGTAGTGAATCTTCGATGCATATCCATCAATCACATTTTATATCCTTCATCAGACAAAACTGATAAGTTTGATAGATTACAAAAGCTTCATTTCTGATCCAAAGTTAAGTTCACATCATAAAACACCCCACTTTATGAGTTACTGTACACTAAAATTAATGTTACAAACCAATAAAACAAAATCAAGAGACTGAATTAAGTACGTAAAAGACAAAGTATATTTTTCTGCAAAATATTATGCCAGACTGGCTGGCCAGTGCTCCACAAAATCTATCGGCCTGGAATGAAATTTGGCAGCCACTGGCCATCAGACAAGCATTAGCTTTCTTTCCTGTAGAGTATTTTTAATTAATAGTTTGATATGTTATTATTAATACCATTTTTACCAACAAGCTAAAGAATGGGCCATTTTGCTTTCTTTATTATAACTATTTTATCTATGTAAGTAAGCTGTACAGAGGGCAATCTGTCTGGTTTCACCACTTACCCACTAACATGAACTTGGGGATGAAAAATAGGAGTTGTAAACTTCAATAGAGGTCTACTGGAGGGAAAACTGAAAACAAAAAATCAAAACAATTTATAATTTAAGACATGCATCATAAAATTATGATACATGGACATAAATTAAACAGTTATTACTCAATTAAAAATATACATTAAATAATATATATTTAGCTATTTTAAAACATGTGGAGATCTGCAAAAGGGTATTTAAGCCATCCATGAAAGGATTTTGTGAGCCTTTTATTTTTCCCAGCATGCCAGCCATTGATCTGAATATGAACCAAAACAAACTAGCAGAGCAAAAATCTTAGTAAGTTTATTAATCTAGACCAATACCAGCACAGGAATTTGAGAAATTAGAGATCCCATCATGCTTTGTGATCTAAGTATTGTGGTTCTTAGAAGTCAGCCGATTTTGAAACAGCTGTCTGTATTCCAAGAGCAATTATTCTTCAACCAAAGGAATTGATTATATTATCTTGTTTCTTTCGAAAAACATATTTGTTTTAGACATGAGCTTGTCAAATTTGTATTCAAAAAGGGATCACACTGTGACTCATTATTAGTACACCCAAAATTGTGTTTGCTCATTTCATACAACCTCTTGAATCTTGAAACATTTTTGAGCAAAATAAAAGGTAAATCTATTTTTCTCAGCTAATTTTATATAAATTTCCTAAAAGTGATGCAGACCACTAGAGCACTTCCTCAAGTCTGGTTCACTGTACATAGTGAGCCATTTAGAGGGATTTTCTATGCATTAACTGTAGAAACCCATGTCATTATGATTAGTATATTCAAACTGGCATGAGCATGTATGCGATAAATGTTCTGAATAGATAACATTTAAAGCTTTCATGCTGCCCCATAGTCCTGCAATGAAAGGGGATGACTTACTCATCTTGCAGGTATATCACAAATCTAAATATCCCATCTCTGTATGGACCAGCTCTAAGGAAGATGATACCATGCCAAACTGAAAAAAATCCAAAATTTGACAAACGTAATAAAATCAGATATTATTAGTGTAAAGGTATACATTAGTGTACATACTAAAATGAGTTTAAAATTTAAGGTAATAATGGATGACAATTCAAACTACATTTATATACCATTTGGCCTAAAATAAATGAGTCAAATCATTACCTTGTAGTGAGTTAAGTGATGGTACAACATAGACTCCACTCTGGGGGTTTCTACTGACATACTTGCTACAAAAAAAAACATTTAAATTTAGGTAAAGGAGACCAAATTTCTTTATTTAAGGTCTGATTTGTCTTAACTACAGAATAAGACAAAAGCTGGAACTCCAAAAAATATATTTAAAGCTGTCTTTCAAGAGTACATATATCTGCTGAGACACAAACTTAGAAACAATATCTATTGAGCAGTTTTGTTGCTGTGATATTAAACTGATATTGTAAAGTATATATTATAATATTATAAATCATATTTATCCAGATATGCTTAAAGAAACCACCACTTTTATAAGCTAAAATCATTGTGTTACGGTACAGGATTGCCTGATCACTTAGGCTGTGAATGGTGCAACCTCCACTGTATTAGTTATTAGTTCCTTTGATTTTGTAAACAATGTAATAAATTATAAAGGAGCAATTGCAGAATACTCGCTCCTGTTAATGTTCTGGAATCTACTGTGCAGATAGTTCTGAAGAGCAAGGAATATACAGTAATAAGTAAACTGGAGTGGGGCGAGATTCTTCAATTAAGCCAAAAAAAATGATACACCATTGAACCATGATATTTATGACCAAATTCAATGGGATTTGCTTTGTTGTGGTACTTAAAGTATCACTAGCCTTGGTTTAAACAAATCGGATAAACAAGCTTTAATGAGGAAAATATGGTTACTGTTGTCTGGTAAAAATCCTATAAACGATATTGAAGCATGTCTCAAAACAACAAAAATTATTATAAACCTCACAATGCTGTATTTAATCAAAAATAATGGATTCTTCTTAGAACCTTCTATTACCAACAATATTGGCATTGTTTAATATTAATTTCAATGTAAAATTTGATTTTAAATTGTGAAACAACAAAGGCCAAGGCATTACATTACTTATATTAAGTTTGTTGTTGCCTGGCTATCATAGTGAATGTAGACGTGTCTCAATAAAATCAGAATCGTAAACTTGCAGCACTTACTATTCCAAAATTATGGAGTAGTCACGGAAAAACGATCTAGACTCGAGTTCAGCTGACTTGTAAATGCATCCATTTTGGCCAGATTCACTGTGGCTGCTGTGCGATGAACAGTCCGACATTCCATCACTAGATTCGCTATCACTTCGCACAAGCTTCGCCTTGCCAGGGTAAAGCGAGATAAGTCTGCGGGCTGCTTTCAGTTTCTCTCCGAATGTCGGGCTTTCCAAACGTGGAGACTTTTTAGGACTTGTAGTTGTACTTTCACTACGAAGCTTATTCGTGTTTCCAACATCTGCTTTTTCGTGAAGCGTTGGTAGCGTGTTGACTGGGCTAATGGACGGCATTCTACAAAGCGTGTGTCACCACGACGTGAACTAAAATACCAAACACAACTCTTCGATTGGAGACTACAGTAAATATGACGAATGCTTGTTATTTCCTTTCCGTCAGACGCGCATGCAATGTCTCGACTTGATGTCGTGATAAGTCACAGTTTTGTAACCTCAATAACAGATATCAAATTTCTTCGCTGAGGGCAAAGTGCATCAACCAAGCCCAGATGCTACAGCTGTGGGTCGGATGTGCAGCAAAACCTTCGAACCAACTTTTCAAAGCAGGGAGATGTGTGGCGAAATTAATCTGTCACCGTTTGATTGGCTGCTATCCTTTACAAGTTGACCTTTTGATCCGGTATTCAATATTTTCGTAAAGGCAGTTCTTGTTACCGAGGTACGTACTCACTACTGTCACTTAAAGTAACAATTCGCCCGCCGGCATGCATGGCATGTCAATGTACGCTCCATGTAACATTCAGTACTCGCGCTTCTTCTGTTTGACAATTGAAGCTTATCATTCCCGAGAACGAAATGAATCGCTAGATTTTTTATCACCTAGAAAAATTCCATTGATTGTGCTTAATAATTAATATTTCTTTGATGGAATCGTGATGTGAGGGTGGGTACCCGCACTTTGCCTGATTAGCAATTTAAATGCAAAAAAAAGAATCAGCCATGGCATCTTCGATTCTGTTTCCAAACCGACACAATTGTTTTTAAAAAAGAAATAAATCTTTGACTAATAGTTTGACTTACCAGTCCAGTTTGCAGCCGCCATTTTGAACAAGTTCTATAGTTCTGCGCCCGCGTAAACACAAACCCGCTGATAATCCCTGCTCTCTGATTGGCCAAAACCGCAACCGTTAATTTTGATTGGCGAAGTTTTCATTTCGCGGAAATCTTGAACTGTTCTTTGGACTGATCCAGTTCAGAAACTTCATCACAATCAGCTATTCGTCAAGTTTTATTTACAAAGAATGAATAGGAAAGAATCTAAAGATCCATATACTACAGTATGTCTCAGCAGATTGACTAGAATTCTCGATTTAGACGTGCTCGAAGATTTGCAAGAAGTCGAAGAGTCAGGAAATGTGGCCAAGAACTTGGACATCGAATCATCTTCCAAGACTAATCAAAGTTTTTTTTCAAAATCTTCGCAGAAGCTAAACAGGATTATTCACAAACGAAGTAAGTAATCATGTTGATCTTTTGATGCTTTCCGCATAGCAATCTGCAATTATACAAGAATTGAAAAACCAAAACTTATTAATGTTTGTCTTCGATGGCGTGGTTTGTATATAAAACAATGGGCGAGTTTATAGGATTTGGAAATTTGGACTACGAGTAACTATTTGTTAAAAGATTAACTGAATAACTTTGATATATACTTCAGCATTCCCATAAAATCTGTAAAAAAGTCTTCTCTCTGCTCTTTTTGACTTTGGTAATGTACGTATATATACACCTATTTCAAGAAAGGTTGCTTCGTAAAAACATACAACATAAATCTAATTGATTTTTTGAGAAACCATTTGAGAAGAACAAGAATGAAGTGCTCATTAACAACTTTTGTTCATACTGAATATCAATGCATCCCGTTGTATTGAAATATTTTATGTAGTTGCAGTGATTGAGTGAAAGTTGTTGTCATCTAATACAATAAATTACAAATTCATTAACCATCAGCTTTTCATTTGAGCTCTTTTACATTGGGGCTTGTCGACAACAAAGCCCCACAGTATGAATTTAAGCTCTGTGATCATCTCACCATTACAGATAACCATCATGTCAAGTTATTTGGACAGGAACTTACTGAAGACAGTGTAAACAGGATCTTGCCTCTGATAGAACATTTGAAATTGCGTGAGTATCATCAACTGGGTACCTGCCATTTCAGTCTGCTTTCATGCTTGTTCCATATGTCTTTACACATCAATAATCAAACCAAACTCATGGCTGATACTTTGCATGTGCTTCAAGTTACCAAAAAGATCAGCTCCTCTTTAACTGTGGCGAGACCTGTTTACCTTTAAATAAATAAATTTTCAATTTGAATTGTCATCAATCTTGTATTCACAAACTCACTGTATATTTAATTGGTTGTTTCCATCCAGATGTCGATAAAGAAGGTTTATTTCGAGTGTCTGGAAACAAGAAAAGACAAGAGGAGCTGAAGGAACTCCTGGACCTGGGAGAGAAAGTCAACTTTGCCAAAGATAAGTTCACAGCGCATGATGTGGCCTCTGTCCTGAAGCAGTTTCTTGGAGAACTACCAGAACCACTTCTCACAAATGCTCCCTATACCGCCTATCTACAGACCACAGGTAAATCACACCATAATTATATACTGTCTATATACAAACCACGGGTAGACCATCCCCCTAAACACCTATCTACAGACCACAGGTAAACCACACTGTATGTACTGTCTACATATATAAACCACAGGTAAACCACACCATATATGCTGTCTATATAGACTGCAGGTTAACCACATCACATATATATATATGTTTTAAGTGAATGTCTATTCAGCTATTGAAAAATGCTCGACATGAAATGGAGCTAGGTACAATATCTCGGAAAAACTATAGGAAAGGTAATTTTGCATAACAGATCTGTTTCGAAAGGAGCTAGTCCTCTCTCTTCGGATGCTTGGTGGATAACTGGCAGGTGGGAGTTTATATAGGTAACATAGTTGTACGTTCTTTAGAAGGAATTTGCTCGCATGTCAGACTAGCTCCTTTCGAAACAGATCTGTTATGCAAAATTACCTTTCCTTAGTTTTTCCGAGATATACATATACTGTCTATATACAGACCACAGGCTACAGGTAAACCACAGACCACAGGTAAACCATGCTCTTTATGCTACCTATATGCCCACCACAGGTAAACCACACCCCACAACATCTATTGCCTATATACAGACAACAGGTAAACCATATCCAACAGTGTATATACTGTTTACAAACAGACCACAGGTAAACCAGCCCTCTATGCTACCTATATGCAGACCTCAGATAAACCACACCCTATATACTGTATATAAACAGAGTACAGGTCATGATAATTTCATGGAATTTTTAGAAAGTCGACGGAGTGAAAAAGAGTAAAAACTGTGATGACTAAAGCAGACTTGACATCATTTACTGAACTGCATACATGTATACTTTACAAATTATGCTGGTACACATGTGTGACATAATTCATGTGTTTTAGTTTTAAAGTTGTGGTAAATGTTTAAAAACCATTTTTAAACAACATCAATCAATACTGATTGTCAATGTGTAGTACTGTAATTTATCTTTTAACCATTGTCCAGAGCTGTATGTGGTAATGTAGCCTTGCTTCAAGTACTGTATTGAACTGTCGTAGGTTCAATTTTCCAGAATCCATCAACTCACCGTATGTACATGTGTAGTACTGTAATTTACCTTTTAACCATTGTCCATAGCTGTATATGGATATGTAGCCTTGCTTCAAGTACTGTATTGAACTGTCCAAGGTTCAACTTTCCAGAATCTGTCAACTTACCGTATGTACATCAATTTCATTTTGCTTCTCAGACCAGATGTCAAAGATTACAGAGCATGGATCTCATCAGGCAGATTTTGACAAAAGCAAAAATAGCAATTTCGAAGGTATAACTAAAGATTAAAGTCAACACTGTTGATGAAGCATATCTGACTGAAGGATAAGATCAAAATGTACTTGAAGTTTTGCTTAATTTAATACTTGTCAGCTATGTTACGCGGCTTATTGTAACAACTGTTTAAAATGTAACATTAATGTGAAATGTAAAACTGTTGGAGGGATCTGTGCTCATAGTTAGAAATTCAAAAAATTTTTAAAACAGGTCTAAAAAAAGTAAAATTGTCTCTAAATTTTTGATCGCCTTCTTCGGTCTTCTTCTGCAACAGGTGATCGAAGATTTAGAGACAATTTTACTCTTTTTTTAATTTGTTTTAAACATTTTTTTTAAGTTTCTAAATGTGAAATGTGATAACTTTTAATACGGAATGTAAGAAATGCTTTAAAATGCAAAATATGACAACTTTTTGAACAACAGGTTTGATACAAAAATAATGCAAAATATAAAACTTTTTAACTTCAACTTTAAATAATCTTTACACCTGCAACGTTTGCATTTGGGAATGCAGACAATCTCCTACCGCTGACTTTTCAAGGATTGTCATCATTTTTTGACCATAGTTAATAGAGTGACTGGTTGGGAATCTCAACAAACTTCAAAAGGAGTGAACAAAGCTGCTTTGTTTTAGGTTGAACGAACCGTGACAGTGCACATTGCTTTGTTCAGTGTGTCAGCCCAAATATTTTTATTGGTTGGTTGTTCATATGCATTTCATTTCAATACCTTTTGTGTTTTGTGCACGGTCAAGGCCACCAAAAAAAAGAAATAGAGAACAATAACCTATAACAAAAGAACTGCCCGAGTTTCCTAACCATTTCGCTCTATTAACTATGGTTTGACGATGGACAACAAAACGTGTTACAAAACTGGAGTGTGTTAAGAAGTAGTTGGATTGAATGTTTTTCTCAGTAATGTTTTTACAAGCATTTTATTGAAGACTGTTGGATGACTGACTAGTACGCTAAAGATGAAGGCTGTTGGAATTTGAAGATCCCGTTTTGCCTTCACTCTTGTTTGTATAATTTATCATTTCCCACTTGTTTTGCGGGAACGTTTATTGCAAAAATTAGACTTAAGGGTAAAAAAAAACTGGCTCGAAGAAACGCGGGGTCAGGTTGTTAAGTTGATAGTATGTACTCAATCCTGAAGATGACTGGAATTGTCTTGATGAAGAGATGCTTCCTGTCGTAAAGCTGTAGTGAGCTAAGCTTTCTAAAAAAGGGTGTAAAAATGACCACGTTATTGTTGAAAAAACAATTTCTCGCACCCTAAGTTGTCATGGTTTCCTTTTTTTTCGTCCTTTCTCTTTTCATCCGTAGCTTTGTTCAGTTTAGCTCATGTAGCTCACAAGAAGCGCATGTCAGTGCTTTAGATTTTGCTAAGGCCTATTTGCCTGCGATGTCTGCAACACCGCAGAACGCAGACAGTTGCGAACTTTGCCGCAAACCGTTGCCGATCGTAAAACTCGAGGTCATATATGTGAAACTCGTACTTAATTCTTAAGTGAGTGAATATGCATTCCGAAGTTCACGTTGCACAAAAGCTCTACAAAACCACAGAATTCAGCCTTCGCGTTTCAGCTTGTTACATTCTCATGTAATTTTATTTTTGGTTTGTGACATCCTCGTCCTCGTTGCTTACCCTCAAAACAAATGGACAACCGGAAAGTATAAATGCACACAAACTAAAGAAATCTTGATAGCTGTTTTATGGACTACTTCTTAGTTGCAACAAGTAATTGATGTAACTGTAATTTTAGTTGTAAGAATGAAATATTAGATACAAAAAATACCTTTCTCTCATCTAAAGAACTAAAAATAACTATTGAACGATAACTCCAAGATCCTGTGTATCCAGGTGAGCGATTTTGGGTTTGTTCGCTAACTTTTTGGACTTGACAAACCAAATTAAATTTCAGCTCTTCTAACATATTTTGCTGCCTTATAAAAAGGTATATTACCAAGTTTTACAATTTAGCAGGAAACCTAAAAGTACCACCAATATTGCAAGCTGGTGTGAGATGCTTTTTGAAGGAACCTGATTTTTAACTCTGTTACTACACTTTTAATTTAATCTGATCCATGCAGATAATAAAAATACCGCTACCTTCACCTTCCAGAGATTCGAAATGACGATCGTAACACGAAACATATCGAAGCTTTCCAGCTGCTCTTCCTACTGATCCCTCCCGAGAACAGGGCCCTGCTTCACAATCTGCTACAGCTACTTCGTTTGGTTGACGATAATCAACTCAACAAGATGACGGCTCACAACCTGGCTGTGGTGTTCTCCCCAAACATCATGCACAAGAAAAAAGTAAGTTATCTCGACGATTTGATCATTTCCTTGTTGATTTTGTTTTATAACAAGATAATTCCTTGAAATTCGAAGGCGTCTTATTGTTTTTACGTGTTTCAGATGTCGGTGTCGTGTTTGAGTAACATTCCTGAGGACATGGAAGCCATGAATGAAGTAGTTTCCTTCATGATAACTCACGCCAGGGAGCTGTTTAAGGTATTGCTGTGGTACAATCACAACCTGAAGACCCTAAATGTAGTAGTGTTATGTTTTACCGCTGTGTACGCTGGGAGTTCGTATGATCAGGAGAAAATTGTGCACTCAGTTATCAAGAAATGGTCCGTGCTTAGCAGGGTCCGTCGATAGAGTTACATGTACGGATTCACTTAGGAAGTTGGAATTGCACGAGAAAAGCGTTTGAGTGGCACGAGCCAAAGCCGAAGTTTTTTAGCCTCTCGAGTGTGCTTCCAACTTCCCAGGTGCATCTATAACTCAACAAACGCACAGCTAAAGTATACAAGCTATTGGTGCCAACTACAGCTTGCTAGATATCCTTGCTTGGGTATGTTACGATACAGATGCACTGGCGTTCGTCTATCGAATTATAGATGCACGCTTTTTTTTGGTCAAACAGAAAGCTCTCAGATATCGCCAGATCTGTTCTAATTCATGTTTCGCAACTGTATATGAAAAAGCTGGAAATTCGTGGTATCTTACAAATTCATAAGTCGTTAACTTTTAATTTGTGGCCTGGAAACTGAAACTGATTTTAAAAAATATCTCATGAGCGAGAAGAAAACGGAAACTCTGCTCAGTCTACTTACAGAAAAGTTTTTTCCCCAATACTGCCTATTGAGGAAATGGTTACTGTGCTGGAAAAAGCTCAAATCGGGAATAGTTTTTCGTATCGCCATGAAAACTGAAGATGTGCGCTATTGGGTCATAAAAACTGTTCAGTGTTATATGGACTTTCAGAAGGTCAAAAGAGAAGAAACCCTGTTTACGATAACATAACTTCTTCCAAAAATCGTGTTAAAAGTAAAATACTGCTTATAGGTTCCTGCAGAACTGAAAAAAGAAATTGCACTCATGGAGCAGAACATTCGGAAGGGAAAGGCAAGTGAGTTGTAAAATATTTGTTGTTCAAAGATTCTAATCACAACATCAATGATGCTAAACGTTTGTTGTTTCCCTTATCGATGTACTTAAGTGTATTACAAACATGCAAAACAGACCTTTGTATTTTCAGCAGACTTGATTAAGATAAAAATTTGGCTGCTCCAAATCTATTATGATCTTTTCGCTTTCAAACGACTTCTGAGTAAAGGAAGGTAATATGTTTGATGTTGAAACCTGGAATTTTCGTGCACGGTTTTTGAACGTGGAACAGTGAGTATGGACTAACAGTGTATCACTTGTTAGACCAAATAAATTATCATAAAAAAGCTGTATTCTGTGTTTCTCATGTTGGGTTTTGCAAATTGTTGCAGCAGATAGAAACTGACAGGCTAGCTGGCCCGAATAGCCACCAAAGAAAGGGAACGCTCTTAATTGATATTAAGTCACTGCAGCATTTTCCAATCCGATCTAATCTTCTCCATTCGCTGATTACTGAGAGAAAGTAGATTTTAATGATAAACTTTGAAACAGTTCAAATACATTGAAATAATTAAAGATCGCGCTGTTAGCGTAAAGAAACAACCTTAATAACCTTGACAAAAAGTTAAGGACATTTTTACAATAAAAATGAACGTCAAGCAAAGACTTGTGAAAAAAGTTAGGAAGGTGCAGCCTCAAGCAAAAATATACCTTTCTTAGAAAAGCGAAGAGCGTAAAACATAAAGAAAGCCATAATCATCAAGTTAGTAAATCGACTAGAAAACGAGAGTCGGGGGTTCTGCATTTCACACGCTTTTACTGCGTTTCCCAGGAGGACGAGGTGCCCATGACCCGAGTGTATTGTCAACAGGTGGCTGAAAAAGATTTGCACCACACAGTGGTCCGTAAACAGACAACCGACGCTCTGCTGGAGCTGTACAGTCACGTGATGGACATGCCGGATGGGCCTACAAAACATAAGTTTCTCGAACAGGTACATATTTGGAAGTTGTTTAACCAGAGATTCCAACTACGATTCCTTCGGGAGGTTTTGCCTTCTTGGCAACTATTGTGATTTTTGGTTGTAGTACAGTGATTATAAAAGGGTGACAACTTCTAAGACAAGAGCTGTCCACCCAGAGAATCTAGCTATAATAATTCCTTCCGGAAAACTGGAGGTCTAATTCTGCTAATAAATTAATTTTTAGAGAAGTGTTGTGCTGTGCATGTGGTATAGTGGTTATAAAAAAAAGTGACAGCTTTTGGATAGATGTCATCCAATCGGAGAATCTAATCCTGATTATTTGAAGCACAAATAACCGGAAGATTATTATTATTATTATTATTATTATTATTATTATTATTATTATTATTTTAATTGTGTTGTGATTTAGCGGTTAGCGTGGGGAGTTAAAACTTTCAAAAAGGTGGAACAGTTTTTGGTACTTTCTGAACTGAATATGGGGTTTTTAAGCACTCTAGGCAAAAAAGTACGATTAGAATCTTTATTTCGTTTACTCTTCAACACGTACAACCTTTGATTGCTTTTCAGTTCGAAAAAGCGCACCCAGGTACTCCACCGTTTGTCAGAAGGACGAAAAGGGTAAGCTAAATATTTGTTGTAACAAGTGAAGCCAGGATCAGATGAACAAAAGGAAATAGTTTGAGTCCTCGCTCTCGTTTGACCGCTCACTCTCGTGCACTTGTATTTCTTCAGCACTTTCATCAACTCCCGTACACCCTCTTTAACTCCCGTACACTCTCATCAACTCCCGTATACTCTCATCAACTCCCGTACACTTTCATCAACTCCCGTACACTCTCATCTACTTCCGCGAGTTCTCATTAAATCCCGTGTGCTCTCATCAACTTCCGTGCACTTTTCATGCGCTATTCTTATTGATTTTGAATTTGTTTAGATATCATGACAGTTGATGAGAGTTCTCCTTCTTGTTTGACTGCCTCATCTCCTGCGGTCTTAATCAATTCGAAGTTGCTGATATTTTATATTTTAGGTGTTTGTTTTGTTACTCGTGCAGACGGTCATCGCCCCTTATCAAGTTCTCGTACACATTTGATGCGAGATTTAAACGGCATTGTTCGTTTTTCCTTATCAGATGACGTCGAAGTCCAGCTTGGTGTGCTCGACGCCTGTGAACTCCCCAGTGAGGGCCAGCTATCTGTCCCGGACACCCTTCTCACCCATCACTAACCGTCCTTCACCATCACCTGCCCTCACGACGCCTCTCAACAAGAAAGTGGCTTTTGCTGAGCCCGATATCAAGCGCAGAAAGACGTCCCACTTCATGGGGATCAGGACCCCCTCGGGACTGCTGACGTCCTTGAAGTCTCCACACAAGCGGACATTATCAGGCAACAAGGCATCATTTAGCCCCTCGCGGACCAGACACTTGAGAAGCCGCTCTGCTAAGACACCCAGTGAAACTTTCAGACGGACACACACACAAGCTGAAACACCCATGACACCCTCTGCTTATATAAAGGATGGATACACTACAGCCACACCCCTCCCCCCTGAAACCACTAGTTCTTCTATTATGAAGATGTACACAACACCCGTATCGGCTGGCATAAGGAGACGGATTTCCAGTGCTGATTTTTCGGTACGTATATGGAGCTCCTGTCTCGTTCAGACCCAGTCTTCTCTCCTGCGTTCTGCATGTTTCCCATCCTGCTCCGCGTAGCTGCTGAAACCAAAAGAGAGACGACTAACCGAAACAGCACTCATGAAAATATGAAGCACTCCTCTCTCTGGATTAAGAACATAGCTTAAAGTTTTAAAGAATATTTTTTCAAGTATTTACAAGAGCAGTGCAAAAGTTTATACCACTGAACTTGATGCATACATTTTTTCAGTTGTTAATTGGAACACGTCTATTTGTACAGCAGTGCAGCAGAGTTGTCAATCAACCCTTGAATAGATTCTCTCTAAACCTCTTGATTGTCTCTTAGTTAATATAAAAATGCCTTTACAACCGCGTAAACTTTCTTTGTTGGCAGATGGAGGAACACTTCGTGTGATATTCACCACTGACGGCCGTTGTACCGAGGCGGGACTCTAGAACTTCTACCCAGCTGGTCTCCTATGAACAGTCTCGGAAAGGGTCGCCTTTTGTGTGAGCTTGGTCCTCCGTGGAGGCTGCTTATTTATGAGCATCAAACAGATCTACAGTTAGACACTAGATAATGACAACTTATTCTATTGGTCAGCAACCTTTTCGCCGCACTCGTTAGTCAAGTGCAGCTGGATTCGTCCTTTTCCATTTTGCTGACTATCAGTACTTGCTCGTCACTCTCGTTTCACTTTTCTTTATATTTAAACAAAGTTGCTGTTATGTACTTGTCCGGTTACAATCAACGGACAAACTTCTAGATTGTGTAAATATGGCTAGTTCAGATTGCGATACTAAACTTGAACTGTAAATAGTCCATACTTGTAAATACCTACATTTCTACTCTATAGTAAGATAAATTATTGTTTCGTAGAAGTTAGTTTCCAGCGATAGCTGGTAAACTCAAAATTTATCATTAGAGATATATCATAGCGGTCAATATTAAACCGTGAAAATGTTTTGTATTTTTGCTGTTGTTTGTTGTGGAAATCTGAGATAAGTAAACCCGTGTTTAATGGGAATTCGGTTAGCAGAACAGCAGTTCAAAATTCATGGTGCACACTACTCCTGGAATTCCTGAAAACTCCTGGAATTTTGAAATTTTCTTCCCTGATCCTGGAAAAACAGATTATTTCCCTGTTCTCCTGGAAAACACCTGGAATTTTGTGGAAAATTTTTGAACATTTTTATAAACACCAAAACCTGCATATGCATCTGACTCATGATTGTTCTTTTTGTATTTTATCAAGACTCAATTTCAGGAAGTTTTTTTTCTGAGGATTTTGGTCTGATTTTTGTCCCGTTTCACTTCTACTAAAAAGCTGAAGAAACTACTTGACATTGTGCTGTTTTTAGCGAGAGAGAATTTGGGGTTCGGTTCTGGAAAAATAAATTTTCTACCCTGGAAAACTCTTGGAAAACTCCAGGAATTTTCTTATCATCAGCCAGTGAGCACCATGAAAATTGTACCCGCGTCTTCTTTCGGTCCTTAGCTTGTACTGATCGATTATCTATTTTCAGCCACGTGCCTCGAAAATGCCCCCTTAACTTTTAAATAGCAAGGTTAGATGAGAACATGGAAGAGCGGCGGTTGAAAATTTTAACAGTTCACATTTCTGTATGGGGACCGTTCTTTCCGGGAAAACTGATGACATAAAACGATATTTTATTCCTTTTTTCGTTACAACGATTTTCGTAATCTAACGTAAGCAGTTGCCCATTCAGTCATAAACTCAAAACCTTTCCAATACAATCCCTTCAGAAAACCAAACACTTTTAAATACTTACCAGGAGAGGTGAAGCCGGAGTGAAATGGAAAATAAACTAATTAAGCATGTCGGGAAAGCGCGGGGTTTCACGAAAGTTTTGTTTTCACAAATATAAATAACAATACTTGGACGAAGAGAAAGCAAAATTTGCTGGCGACAGATGAGCTTAAATTTTGGTGCGCACTGACACAGAATGGCGCGTGTTTTCAAACGGTTTTAATACCACCATTGCGAAGACAGATAGAACAATGGAATCTGGTTGATCCAAATTCCTTGAACCAAAGTTCAAATCTGTTTTAGACATACTGAGACAAACCTTACGCCCCGGATATGTTCTACTTTTTGGAAGTTTAAGGACGGGTGCTCTCTCCTCCGCAGAGGCTTCGAGAAGAGGGCGCGCGGGGAGTCATGGGAAGGGCGAAGCTCGCGCAGTGAACATATTGGAGGACTGGGGAAGAAAAAGGTGAGCGTGCGCGGGGAGTCGTGGGAAGGTGGATTCCCATAGATCCCTGCGCGCTCACATTTTTCTTCCCCAGGCCCCCAATATGTCCACTGCCCTTGCTTAACACCCGTCCCTCTCTACGAAGGAGAGAGGGACGGGTGTAAGAAGGGGAAAATGGTCCGGCGATGAAAAGATTACTGCTATCCCAAGTAAGACCTCAGTTATAAGTGGGGAGTCCGATTTAGTATGCGTCGTAGTACTTTCTATTCTGGTTCGAAATTTTCACAGCAAGGTTAAGGATATGAAGTGTGTAATTTATTTTGACCAAAAACTTTTCAATTGAGCTTTTACAGTGGACGAAAAAAAGCAAACTTGGTATGTTAAAACCCTTATATTTTATATATTTTTATTGTCTCTTGCAAGTTTGTTCACTTGGTTAGGGTTTTTCTCACATGTCTATCAAGCTCGGTCTGGCCGGGCCTAAGCTCGCCCCAGTCTATAAGCTAATGCATCTAACGGGGCGAATGAAATAACAACAATCGAAAACCATTAAATTGTACTCACCAGAGAACCCCAAAATAGAGGAACAAAGTAGTCAATGAAAAGTTTCTTACAGTAAAGTGACGCCAGAACTGCACTATGGACTTCCAGTTTTTAGACTTTAACAGTTTTTAAAATATGTTTTTGCTGCAACTCGCAACTTCAATCTGTTGTTGTGGTTGGTTGCCATTTAAAGCTGCTTGCTGATATTGATATGTACATGTGTATGAACATTTTCCATACGAATAAGTAATTATTGTACTTGATAACTTTGCCATTGATCTAATGCCAAAATATTTCCAGGGCTATATCTTGAAAACTGAAGATGTTTAAACGACAATGTATTTGCCTATTTGATTATTTCGGTGTTAAATTTTACAACAAAAAAAAGTAACAGTTTTTTTGATACGTTTTGTCCTTTGTATCCTTAACTCTGCAGTCCAGTCCTTAAAGTCCATTCCAGGCTCTATTAAATCAGGCACAGCGGCTGGAATTGAAACAGTGTTTTGCTCCTGACACATACCTGCATTTAAACTTTCAGAGAAGGTATAGCGGTAGTATCTTTGGGTTCGGCAGCCTCTTTTTTCCCATATGTTTCCAAGTTCCACCACGAGGTCAGACAGACAAGCTCATTCCAACAAATAATATCTGCATGGGAGGCCAGAACAATTATTGTAGTCCGTATTTGGTTCATATTTGGCCCCAGCATGCAACAGCAACGCTTCAGTAGGCTCATTTCTCGCGCTGAACATGCACGATACTTGTAAAATGACTATTGTAAAAGCTGAGAGCCGTTCTCAGCTCAAATGCAACCCGGACTGACAAATCAAACGTTCCTGGTAAGTACTGTTGTTCACAAAGGGCCAGTGCAGTTCTAGTTTTCTGACTGAGTTTCTGATATTGGAACCCAACGAGCTGGTGGGCTGCCCTGATTCAACGAGCATATCTTGAAGTATATGGTTTAGTCGCTACACTCCACAAGTTCAACTTTTCAATGGCCAATCCCGCTATTCCTAATTCCATTTTGTTGCCAGGATATCTATGTTGTTTCGAACAGGTGTAATGAGCATATTTGTTGTAGGATTTGAGGGAAAATATAATAGTTTTGTGCCATTGTGTACCCTCGCGACGAGATGGCTCAGTTGCCCTCTGAATTTCCGGGAACTGACTCTTGCTGCTGGACTGTATTCATCATTCATAGTTTTAAATCCATCATGATAAATGTACACAACTCACAGAGATAACTAAGTATAAATGCTTTTTGTAAACGCAGTGAAAACTGAATGAGCTAGAGTAAGCCCAAATGGCAAGTAAATCCAGTAAACAGTTTTGTGACATTACTTGTATTATTTCTAATTTCCGCATGCTACAAGTTTTCAGGTTTCTGTAGTTATCAAGGATGTTAAAAGTTTGCTTCATCAGCTTTGAGATATATTAATACCTCAGTATTTGTTCGCAAGACAAACTTGGGTGCATGTTTCAAATTATAAAAATTTCTATCGCTAGTACCGCCAGTATCGGATTGTAGGAGAATACGAAGCAAACTTGACCGTTAAATTGGCGGCAGATAGTGACATGCAAGAGTGATCATGAAGTTGATAGTTAGCCCCACATCGTGAAAAGGGACGTATTCCAAACGGACTAACATATTTCTCTGAGGGAAAGTAACATCGAAGACTACCTGCGAGCAGAGATCTCTCGTGTCGCCACAAAGAACGAGGCGAAAGAGAGATTTCTGCTTGCAGGGTAGGACAAGACTGGACAGAGATCATCAACTCAGTCAGCGGCTACCATGCTTCAGTGGCCTGACTCAACTTGTGATGTCAGGCGTTTCCTAAAATAAACAAGACCCCAACTTAGATTTGCACCGGGTGATAGTATCAATCTGATACTAGAATGCAGGCATTTTCATTTGTTTACAGCCCTCCGTTACCCTACCTTGCCCTGCACATATAAACCCTCCAGAACACTTTGCTCGTGAAATTTTTTGTTGCTTCTTTCTTTGTCAATAATTTACCTGATTATATCAATCGTTCTCGAACGATTTCTGCAGCCTGACCAAATTTTAACTACGTTTTTCTTTCTTTACTTAGAAGCTAGTTTCTGACAGTTTTTGATCGCTAATACTATTATTTAAGTAATTAAAAAAAGTAGAACCACGTCTACGAACTATATAAACCTTAACTATTTGTTTATTTTATTGTTTAATGATAGCAGCATACATAACGTCGGACAGATGCTAGTAAAAGAATGCACAACAACTGTTTGCTTACTTAGTTAACCAAAGCCAA
>JAOBYE010411088.1:0-29191 GCA_025403585.1 Parazoanthus swiftii
CCGCTCCCAAAAAAAAAAATTAAAAATTCTATAAACTTGTATAAGCCCATGGCATGATTTTACGATAATTATCATCACCATCCTTCGGCCTCAGCCAAGACTACCCACACAACTAAATGCCACACACCCCGGTTTATCATAACTGCTTTCAGATCGTCCCCTGCCAACCCAGCATCCCTCGGTAGAACTGCGGGGTAGGTCAGTTTGGTTGTAAGACTCTGCAAGACTCTCTGAAGGGAGACTGCGGTTTGTGGGATACTCCTTCCAGGCTGAGGGGGAGGCTGTATCTTGCATTCTCCTGTGGAGCCTGTGCCATCTCCCAGTGTGGTCAAAGAAACTGACCTGCCTACGATAATTATACATGAATGAAAACTACTGCACCTCCCACCTTTATGGTTGTTTTGCAGTTGTGATGATTTTTTTTTTGTTAAGCTTATCTCCTTTTAAAAATTGATATTTATTTTCTTTTTATAGGTTTTCGTTGGCTTGCAAATTACATATAGATGAAAGCAGTGTTGCGATGTCACAGATATTGGATTTTGATTGGCTAAAAAGTCATGACATTTTTGCATCTGTACATTTGTACATAACAATAATATGGAGGCCGACATTATCTGACTTCACTGTGTCATACAGCTATTTACATAAACATGAAGAAGACAAAGTGAGATCTCAAGGAACCACATCAGTGGTTTTTTTAATGGACCAGATGTGATGCAGAAATGTTTTCAAATGTCCAAGCAAAGTTGTTCTTCTGGTGCAAATCTTGTTGAACATTTTTTGAATTAAGAAATGATCATTTTTCCCATCAGGGCCCACTTCCTCAAAATTTGATTAGTGCCAACCAAGGATTATTTTAGAGTGAATCTCGTGAACTGGCAATAGTTAATAAATAACGTAAGAGTAATTTTATGAATAACATTGATACTAACCCAATAAACCTACTTAGATTTTAAGATTCATGTTTATTGTCGAATTTTGAACTGAATGAAACTGGGGGTTATTTTCAGATCCTTGGTTGGTGCTAACCATGACTTTGAGGAGCTGGGCCAAGAGGTTTAGTATTTTGTTGTATTAGTGTAAATGCATCATGGAAGGTTGTAGAAACAAGAATAGAGTTGATGTGTTTGAACCACATTGACTTGCCTTTAAAATTGACGCCATAGAGCATTAGTATCAAATTATGTACAGAACAATATTAACAACAGAATTTTTCATCAGAATGAAAGTCTTTAACCCTAAATAAAACTCTTTTTTCGTTCAAAGTAGACGTTATTATGATACTGAATGATTTTGTCATATAAGTTAGATTACCAATCTTGCTATAATGGACTCTCTTCCTATAACTCACAACCTGAATGAAAAAACGCCCAGCCATACATGTACAGCTCTTGTGGCAGTTTTAGGTTTTACTCAAAAAAAGTACATTGGTATTGATAACAAAAAAGAAATCAATTTATTGAATGTTGAGTGGAGTAAAGTAACTTGAAAAGCCAGATAGATGCCTTACATACTCTTCTATAAGTTAAACTCGTGGATAATTTGAACCCAGCAGTCTTCTGCTGCTCATTGGATGATCATAAAAGAAAGATAATTTTTATCTCGTCAAACTCGATCCCAGGGCTATTTCCTAAGAAGTGTGAAGGCCTCCCATATTTTAGGGAGAAGCCCTGGGATCGAGTTTAAATATCTCGTGTCGAGTTGAGATAATTTTCTTTTAAGTTCTTTAAGGTTAGACTTATATATGAGTACGGTATATAAGCTACTAGAGAGTTCAGTATAAACTTTGAGTAAACTTTAATTAGTACAATGGAACAATATTTCACTTGGCCTGTCACTTGTCCAGTGACTTGGCAGCCATTGTTTCTAACTGCTTATCAACAGAGATTGAGTTCTGTATGTAGTAAATAGCAAACTGAGACCTTGCTGTTATCAACAGAGCAAAAGTTAGTCATTGCTTCAGGGCTGAGGTTTTATATTTCCTGTTCAAGGTATTTTATTATCTGGCACTTTTTCTAAAACATGCAAGTGAAATTTCTTTACTTTGTACAACCAGCAATGCATCCGTGTAGGTCATTGACAATAACTGTAAGTATCTTTGCTAATATAATAAGAGCCTTAATACTAAAATATCTCCTAATTTTAGTGATCACCATGGTTGCTCGAGTATTAAAAAGATATCTGTGTTGTTCAAATGCAAATGCATCCTACATGTATTTTTCAAGATACCTTGAGAAGGGTTTTTTGGAAGGTCTGGGAAGATTCAGGAAGCTATTAAAAAAAATCGGAGATCAGCAAAAGTTCTTATTTAAATTGCTTCGGAAGTGTTTGGAAAACTACAATATATTTCCTTGCGTTGGTAAATCCTTGATTTTTGCTTCAGTGCCTGAGGGATAACGTCAAATATCTGGCAATTTTTTAAAAAATTCATCAATGTGTCATTTTAAGTTATAATTAAAATGTTTTTCAAAACATTGCCACTGAGCCAATTGTAGTTTCCCTTTTTTGTTATGCGGGCAATTGCTGACTCGGTTAATGTACTGGCTTAGGAAATGTACTTGATCAAAACGTATTTTAAGTTAATAGTAGAACTGGTTGAACGATATTAAGGAAATGTTGAAAGTCGTGTTCATTTCCTTATGTCATATATCTGTTTTAAGGGCCTGTTTACACGGAAGAAATGCCCTCCTCAGTTTTCTTCCAACTGAGTTTTCTGGTGCTCGAGAGTGCCTTGATAAGCCCATTTATTTTGACTCTGACCCTCCTAACAGGGCAAACTTTTCGAAGGGGCAAACTCGGTGGGACAAAGTGAAATTGTGAAATACCTTCCCGATAGCTACAAAGGAGACAGATCTAAACCCTTACATGTAAAGGGGGATAACTTTTGACTTTTCAGGAGGGTCACGTTTCATCCATGTAAACATACCCTAAATGCGTAATTATAATCTCAAGGCAATTATGTGAAAGAAACTACTATTTTTTACCAGAGCCACGATAAATTATCACAATTCGGTTATTTTATCCGCTTCTTGTAATTGTTAGTTTGTTACCCTTCTAAATTATAAAGTTATGTAGCACAACTCCACAAGGCGCCTTGCAAGCTTGCATTACTGCACAGACAACTATGAAGTCGTTGAAATAAAAAGCAAATCAGGATGTGCACCGTACTCGATAAAGCGCCGCATCAATGAGACTACTATGTGCATTGAGACCAAAAATAAGCGCCGCCCCCGAATAAGCGCCTCATCAATGAGACCAAAAATTTTAATTTTTTTACTTAAAAATACCGCCTCTTCTGACGGATATAAAAGAAAAAAAAACTGTGTTAACACTGAGAATTCACTGCAGTGTTCAAAATGATTTTTAGTTGGAGATGTACTGATATTTAAGGCTTCTTTTCTGTAGCTCTGTTTTTACTGTCACCTCATAGCTGGCGTTTCAAATGTAAGCGCTGCACCAAAAAATACGAAAATTAAATAAGCGCCATGCACGGCGCTTAGTCAAGTAAGTACGGTACCTTAAGAGCCGCTGACTGTAATGTTCGAGAATTTGCGGACAAAGTAAAATTTCCGATTTCTTCAAATTTTGTCAGGAGGAACCCTTTGGCGAACTATTATTGAAAACAGCGACTAAACTTCTCATAGAGCCTCGCTTTTGAGGTATCCAATAAAATATGAAACACCAGGTTCGCGACCCAGACAGCCCAAAAACGCACTGAGATATCGTGTATTTTGGCAATATGAATAGAAAAAATAAATAATAATTTTAATTTAAAAACAAAAAAAAAAGGGAGGCGGGCGGGGACGGGAAACTAATATATATTTTTTTTACTTGGCCTTAACAACCATGACCAAGTTTGTTATACGCGTGCAAAGTTTCAAGTCAATGGTTAACTAATTAGCTAAATTAAGAGAAGGGGGTTGATACCCCCCCCACACACACACACACATACATTACCATACACACACACACACACACACCTCTCCCCCTGAGAGGAAACGATGAAAAAAGGAATTCGCGTCTCCAAATTGGGCTACCTGTGGAATGCTGTAATCATGTTGATGCCCCAGCATGGCGGCCATGACGTCACGTGAAAGTATCTGTTTTGCTCTTTTAATTAGATATTTGATACATGCAGCTTTTGGCGAAGAAAACAATCACGAGTATTTTAAAAATTGAGTGACTCTTGACGTGACAAGTTTAAAAAAACGCAGGGCGTTACATACTTTTCTGACAGCAATGAAATCCTATTGTTTTGTTAACCAATCATGATCGAGAACACCAGCTGCGCAACGGAACAGGCTAATCACTGCGCCAGTTCAGATTGAAGTGTATTTCAAATACTTGCAGTTGCTGTAACTTAATCAAATGGTTTTAAATGCAGGATAGTTAACGGAAGGCTAAGATGGTTCTGGTACTTCACCAGATGCTTGTTTCTGGCATACTTTATCTGTTAAACAAGCTTGGAGTGGGCGTAAAGAACCGTTGCGGTGACCATGGAACTGCAAACACCGTTATTGCGGCTCAGATAGCGCCAGAAAACCACCCAGTCGTCGTGAGTTTTCGGTTCAGATAGACCACTGTTATTCTGTCAACTCAAATTGCTTGACTTCCGTAATAAAATAATAGTTGTGTTTTGTAATTGATCTTTCTATGCAGGAGTGTCTGGCCGATTTGAGCTACGTAAACGACCTTCGCAGCTTAAACTGTCTTGTGGAGAGACTCCTAAGAGTTTTTCTACCCAGCTTGGTAAGAAATAATGAAATTGTTTTATTCATATTAGTGTTACTAGTACATGTAAAAATGATAAAGAACAAGAAGAAAATACGTTTATTTTTGCGTGATTTTTGTCGTTTCTTTGGCCTTTAGTAATGAGGGTACAGGTGTCACTTTATTTAGTTATAATCCGATTACTTCTTTATGTTACCGACGTCAACTTCCACACCACATTATAATGCAAGCAAAAATAGTCAACTGTCTTGAAATTCTTATCGGTATCGCTGTTCTGTGGCAAATTGTCGATGTTTAAAATGTGTTTACATTCGTATCTAGCCGCTTATTAAAGCTGTACGCACGCACAACACATACTTTATCCACAGTACAGCTGGTACAGCAAGATTTTCGATAGTTCGTGATATAATTATTATTCCACAGCCTGGAGATTCATGCGATTGTTTTTACCAAGTTTATAGCTAAAAACCAGCTAACATGTAAAAGTTGTTTACTTTTGGAGACTTTGAATACTGTGGTTAACGTTGGAGCGTTACTATGCAAATTGCCGTTTACAAGTTATGTAAACATCTGCAAGGAATATACATAAGATTATTTAAAGTGAGAGGCATTAAAAATTCTATTACAGCAATTGTTATTATTTTAAACCTTTTTTAAGAGGGTAAACAAGCAATTCTACTGCGCTGTTTTCAGTCTTCAAAGACTTTTTTTTTAATTTTTGACTTTTGAACGTATTGAAAATCGTGTTCAGCATGTTTACCCGAAGATATACATGCATACAATTAAGTAATAGTATCCACAAGCATACATAATTATATAGTGTGTATAATTGACAACCAATTTAAGGACTGCAAAGTTGAAGTCTAATTTGTGTATCAGTCATGAGTATGATAACATGGGGAAGACCTTTTAGAACTATGGGAGTCCAATTATTGTTTATAATATATAAGTCATTATAGTATGATCTTAACAGGCTGGTCCAAAATATTAAAGTGGATACAAAGACCTTTTGGAACCATGCATTTTCAATCTTACTTGTGATTGGCTCATGATCTGAATAACAAGACTTGTTTGATTTGCTTATCTGATTACAGGTTTAGGCCATCCCCTTTTTTTTGTTAGTTTACCTAGTCCGACTGACCCAATATTTTCGAATTTTGTGAAAAAAAAAAAAATAATAATAATAGCAAAGGTACAATGAATGAAATACTCAATACTGCAAATGTGAGAGAAAATTCATTCATATATTTTAAATATCCAATAATTGTTTTCAATCAATTATTAATGATGGTTCATTGTTCATATATATTGTCGTACATCTGATAAATAAATTATTAAATTAGAAGTTCTGTTCAGCCTGGGTAGCTAGGTAACAGTGCATAAGTCAGGAAATTAGTAAGTATTTTTCTTGAGGCCAGAACATGTACAAAGGAAATTTGTACACCCTTTAAATTTTTTCCCTACAGGGCTTAAAATAGTTTCTGTCATGGTGACTGGCCAATGTGAACTTTGCTTGGACATGCCGCTTTTCTGACTAGCAACATGACCAGCCATGGAAGGTTTTGTCCTGGGGGGTTACTCCCTATAGTTGGGATGTCATTTGACTTTTATATTACTGAAACATTGCATTTGATATGCAATATGTAAGTCAAAGAGGTATATTTTTGGGTAGCAAAATCTGAGGGCCAGGTATTTTTTGGAGTATTTATTTAGATTTTCCGACGAGAGCTCTCCCCTGACATCTTACAAAGGGAGTGCCCCCCCTCCCGGGGTTTTGTCTGGTCAAATAGTCTATTGACTTGCTGTCATTTTGAGCCCATTGTCCCAGTAATTATACCGCTTTCCAGGACAGTAGGTAAAATTTCAAGTTAGACTCTATAAAGAGTTAATAGCCAGCACTTGTACCTAATCTTTCCCAGGCAAAGTGCAGTGGAACGTAGTACTACCCATTACTACCACCACTGTTGTTTTGTATTATTATTTAACAGTTGGGTGGTCATATGGAAGTTTTCCACCGTACCTTGTTTTCATACAGCAGGCTTAACAAAAACACTGCAAGATCTAGAAAAATTATTTTAACCTTTTTTGAAATAGCTTTATATATAATTTTGTCAAATATTGTATTCAGTTCTTATGAAACAGTCTGTTTAATTTTTTTCATTTTAGTGCGATGTGCTTGTATTCCTGCTTAACCCAGAATCCAATGAACTGGAGATTTATATACAAGAACAAGAAATAGTTGAGATAAAGCTGCCAAAAGAAGGCATAGTGAGGTAGGACATGATAATAATAATAATAATAATAATAATAATATTAATAATAACAATATTATTAATAATAATAATAATAATTATTATTATTATTATTATTATTATTATTAAAAGTAGTAAGTTGTTCTCTGTTCCCACATTTAGTTCTTATAATCTATGCATTTTTTGTTATCTAAATTATCCCAGGAAACCAATATCCATGTCAACATGACATTTTACCCTACTGATAACAGTCAGGGTTGTCTGTGAGTTATCCTAGCTGTCGCTAATTGTAACAAAAGACTGACAGAAGGAACTATGTCAAAAAGATTCTGAGCATGAAAAAGCTGAACATTGCCATGTGACCATATATGCATAAGTAAAGGCACTCAAGAGGAGTGTAAAATCTTAGCTGTAAACAGGGCTGTAGCAAGCCTTGGAAAACTGGGGGGGCACCGCTAAGAGTCTAAGGTGTGAGCCTTTTAGGGAGGTCTGGGGACATGCTTCCCAGGAAATTTTGAAAGTTTGTTTGTCTAAAAACGTGTTTCCTGGGTTTTAAAAGCCATTTGAAAAAAAATCAGAGTGTCTAAAACTAGTAAAATATGACAAGCTTTTCTCAAACTTGGAGCAACTTTCTGAGCTTGATACATTTGATTTATTTGCTGGGAAAAAACTGGGGGGGCATGGGCCCCCCCGGCCCTACCCCTTGCTACGGCCCTGGTAAAATTCTGAAGATAATTAGCCCCTCCATCTAGAAGCCCCCATACCTCCTAATATAATAAGCCTCTCTGAAATTAATAAAAGGCCCCCTGGGGGTTGGATTTGGGATTTATCCTCTATTATACAAAGTATAACCACACTAAACTGCACATACTGTAGTCAACATTATCAAAAGCCTGATGCAGAGGAAACTGATGTGTAACAGCTAGTAGCTAAATTTTATGTATAAGGCAAAAATTACAGGGGCTCCAAATTATAATAAATTTATTAAATAAATGACTATTCTGTCTAAAAAAGACGTTTAAAGTCATGTTAAGTGGCTCATTAAAGGCCAGCACTTCTCTAGTTTCCATAGTGTTAAACAGATGTTTCAAGTCTCACTGACAGACATTCACTGGACAGGACCATAATCCAGTGCAGATTACATGACTGTACAGTCTGTAGCTCCCAGCAGATCAGAAGCTGGTACTAAGCACTTATATGGCTTTGTATGTTAAGTCGACTGGAGCAAATCGAGTAAAAAGACTTGCTCAAGAACACAACACAATTAATGGTCAGGCCGGGGTTTGAAGTCAAAACCTAATGGATTATACAACAAGTCAGACACACTGAACCACTCGATTGCTGCACTCCTGATTTATAGGTATCTCAATATATTTCAAATATATGCATCTGTCATTAAAAACCATCAGCTGAGGGTAATAATCATTCATACAGTGAACCCAACTGGTTAATAATTATATCATTTAATTTGACCATTGGCCAGTTAACATTTTCACCAACTCACATTTATAAACTCAATTTAATTAATTAAAGGCAATGTCTTGAACGGAGAAGCAGCATGCGCATACAAGCAAGTGATGTCGATTCACATGACCCCATTCTGGCACTGATGCAAGGATCCCCCGTCCAGCTGGAAAATGACCAGATAGGTGAGAAAGTTTTCTGATATTATAATATATTATTTTATACAATGGTGAACATAATTTTATGCTTTTCTTCTGTAAAGTTGTTCATGAACATATTTAATTAACATATACTAGTACTGCCCATCAAAATGCAGCATATAAAACGGCAGATCATCAATCATATCTGGCTTTTGTCTTAGATGTTTTGACACTGGAAATCTGATAATTATGTATGCTTGACGTATGAAATATAATTATATTTAATAACATGTACACTGACTGGTTATGTTGACAACAACTACATGCATTGTGATGAGGTCTAAACAGTTGTTCATTGCGGCCTTTATGGCCTTGATTTGTACCTTTCAGTTGATGGGAAACACTTCATGACCCATATAGTTTTAAAAAATAATCATATCAAACTGGTGTTTTTAGGTAAAAGGCATTTTTTTACGTTTTGTGATACATTTTGCTGTTTTTTTTTATTGATTAATATGTAATCAAATACAGCTAGAAATCAATTGTGCATCCTGCACCTTCCAGGAGAAATCCCTGATTATTGTGCTATAAATAAGTCAGTGTACATGTGCCCATGATCAGGGAAAACATCAATGAAAAAACTGATGTATTTCTAAGGAAAAATTTTGTCAGAAAAATATGTTAAAAATTAATGGGTTCTGCAGGGTACATGCCTAGTAAGTGTATATTAAGTGAAAAGATTTTTACAGTATATGAATTAAGTTAATGTTTTTATGGAAATTGTTTTTCAGTTACACTGTCTCCAGTTTTCAACAATGAAGACAGAGCTGTAGCTTTTTTTGTGGCAAGTATAAATTTTATATAAAATCTTAATATTTTTTTCTTATTCTTACAAAAACACCACAAATTTATTTATTAGTAATGTTGTAGCTAGCTATAGTTGACACTGAAGCAGTAACTGCATGTGTGTTTGAATATGAAAAATAATCTGAAATGATATTATAATAAAGGGTGTGCAGAATTACCATTGATATTGGTACTGACATTCTTGGGATATTGAACAAAAATATACAGAAATGTAAATTTATTAGTTATAAATTAAAAGGAAATTGAGGCTTCACTGAACATTCATGCACTTTAAAATGGTGATTAAAATGGAAGAGAATAAAAGAGAGCCTGCTGGTACTGGAAACTTTCAAGATGGGGACTCGGTAAATTTAATCTCAACAAACAGCAAAGTAACATATGGACTAATTAAGACAATATTAAAGATTTATTTGAGAACAGAATTTAAAAGTGTTTTTCAGTTAACTTACCTCAGATCTTAAGAGTCTTAATTTAATCTCCTTTTTGTGAGTCAAAAGAGCTGGAAACATACCTCAGTAGTTCAAGTTTTCCACCTTAAATTTAGCTTTGGGGTTTGAAATTACTGAAAAACAAAAAAATGAAGTCCTATATACATGTAATGTTGAATGGAACTGATTGCTTATGTAATTTACATTTAAGAATGAGGGCTTGTTAGAATATTTATAGGAGATATAGTACACACAGTTTTCAGAAGTTATAACTGAATAAGATCCAAAATAATTAAAATTTAAAAAAATTGTTTTTGTGGTTTTCCTTTTTAATAACTTTTAAAAGCATTTTTAATTAATTTATTTTGTTAATACCCTTGTAATAGTGTCTTTAGGGGTTTCAAAACAAGGTGTGGCACATCCCAGTCTTACTTTCATGCCAGCTGGCTTTACAATGTACAATGTAAGTGAGAATTGTCTTTAATCCTCAGTAAACTTCCAACACTTTCTCTGCCAATTTCAACTCCCACATTAGTCTATAATTTTGAAATCCCTTGTTTTTAACTTTTAGAACCAGAAATGCATGTTTTCTACAAAAGAGAATTTAAACAATGCAATATTTGCCAGTTTACATGTATGAACAGTGCATAAAATTTAATTACTAAACAAACTGTTTGTTTTTCAGATTGTTAGTTTTCAGCATAAGGACATTGTTATGCCAGTTGTCAACTTGGCTGAAAAACAGGTACTGAACTAGTCTGTTCTAGAAAACATCCCTACTCCTCTATGTATAGTTTTGTTTTTGATCCCCTTTCCCCTTTGGAATTTCCAGTTCAGGCCCATGGTTTCTGTGCAGAACGTTAGAACAATTTCTGAACTGCCCCTTTCTCCCCCCTCCTAGGCTTGGAACTTCCAATGACACTGCATAAGATCTGGATATTTTCTTGAGCTATACTAAAATGTTTTCAATATTTTTTATGCAGAGGTAACTTAGTCACTATCTTGTTTAGTTTAATATGCTACTTGATGTGTGTAAGTTTTATTTTGAATTTCTTTTAGATTTTAGGTTGTTACAACCGAATTAAAGAAAACTTAAAAAATAACATGGCTTTTCGAAGACACAAGAAGTTCTTAGAAGTTTTTGGTAAGTTAATACAGTAAGTATATTGTAGCCGTTTTTTATGTTTTGTTACAAAAAATACAATAAACAGAGTATGACGAGGATTGGCCACGCTATAAATTACATGCACAAGTAGTTATTTGGTTGAGGTACATGCAATTAATTGTACATACTTACCTTTTTCTAAATAGTATATTAAGACCAGCTTTAACTTTTAAGTGAACACAATCCACAGAATAAAGGATCCTGCAAACGTACTGTGCACTTGACGCATGAAAGCAAGTCAAAATTTAAAAGTGGAAAAAAAATATAGCCTGGTGTACATGTCATGCTTTTGCTTTTGCCATATCCGTTTTGGTATCCGACCACGAGACAAGGCGGTGTGATTTTACACGCGACAAGCTGTAACTTTCCACGCGCGCTGTGTGGGATTCACGTGAAACTGAGCATGCGCGAAATGAATAACCACTGGACTTCGGGATTTCAAGAATGAAGGCTCATATATGGCGGCCAATATTGCGTGCTTAGTTACGAGATTTCAACTGCAATTTTCGTGATGTAATAATGACCCAAAATTCAGGAAATTTTGTACAGACGCTGTTCGAGAGCCAAACGTTAAAATATGCAAATTTGAGCAACAATTTCATGTTTACCCTTGACCCATTACTGATTAGAACTACCTTAAGCTTTTTGCTAGTGAAAGCGTGTCATACTAGCCGAGAGTTGATATTGGTTAAGAAATTAAAGGTCAGGCCCTATTTCCTGTCTTACTTTTTTGGCAGCTATTTAGAGTATACATTTCAATTTCCCAGTGTGTGGAATTCTGAAACGAAGAATATTCAAAACCTTGTACTTTCTTTCTCCTTTCAAATACGCAATCAAAAATAAATTTATTGAAGACTATTATTTATTCTAGAGAGCTTTAGGGCGGGTCAATCTGACCCCCCGCCCCCTTTCCTCGATTTTTCAACCTCGAATTTGTACCGTTTGACAAATTGTATAGAGCTTCCTTGATTGTGAACACAATATCTTTCAATGACGCTAATAAGATGACGTAATTAGTGATGTTATCGTAATGGTAAGTACCTAAAACGAAAGTTAACTTTGAAATTCGTCAATTTTTTGTTAAAAAGTATTGTAAACTTGCGTTTTGTTTATTTCTTCTAATTATTTCATAGTTTTAGACCATAAATTTATTCTTACTTTTTCCAGTTGATAATGTATCTCTAAAGTAATCAAAATCACGAAAGTCAAAAATGCAAGATGTCAGCCGAAAATCCAAGATGGCGGCCTTTTTGAATATTTAATGATTGTAATTATTTCCCATGGCAACAACAGCCAATTAATTTACCATTTTCTTGTATGGAAATTAACAAGTGGGTTATGTACTAATTACATACCAAAAGTCGTGCGCTAATTCTCAACTGATTGGAAAATCAACACCCCCAACAGGAATTCGTGTTCAGCAAAGTAGCTGAAACTTTCTAAAAAATATTGCATATATTGTGTGTTTCTGTACTTTATTTGTATCTATGTAAAACTAATTATGTTTCTCTATATATTGCTTTCTTTGTTTTCTGACCACGGGGTTAACAATACATTTATGCCACTTACATGTAGCATTTTTAACTCTACGGTTATTTCTTGTTCTCTAACCATTTTAAAATCTGTTTATCTACAGTTTTTTTTCTCGCAAAAATAATTTAAACTACTGAAATGGTCAAATAGAAAACTAATGTTGTTGTTGTCCTGGCAGATATAAGCAAAATGAGAACCTAGCAAGCTTGTTAAGGAAATCATTTTGTTCAATAAAATTTTTTTTTCAACAAAATTTTTATACATACAGATTTGTCCTGAAGTGACTTCAGATCTGCAGAAACTGTCATAATTCTGGTCTCGAGTTCCAACTTTAAGAGACGTGGCATATTGCCACACACTGTAGAGTGTTAGTCTAACAGATTTGACTGTGTTGGTAATAAATTCATCAACTAAATAAGCTTAAGTTTTAGATCTAATTTGTTTTTTATTCAATAACTTTCATTGATTGGTTCGATTATTGTCACACGTTGCAGTGTCATATGCTCGCTGACAACAGTACCAAGAAGATTCCAGAGCATTGTATTTCAGTTAACTAAAGCTTGATTAAAACTTATTTTTCTTTTTGTACAGGTATGCTGTGTGTACCTAACATAGAATTGTTTTCGAAGAAATTAGTCGACTTTGTAAGTATAACTTTATTACTTTCAAAGTGCAACTAAATCCTTCTGGTGCTTATCTCCGGTTTAAATGGATGATGTTAGGGAGCGTCGACAAATAAAAAAAATGTAAATAATGCCCAATGGACGTTAAGGGGGGAGGGGGTTTAGCCGTGGACGTTATGGCAAGTTTTTTTGGCATTAAACAAACTTACAGTAGCTTGACAAAGTATGGAATGGACGTTACCGGGAGAGGGGGGAAGAGGTTTCAGGACAAATAACGTCCATTGGACGTTTTTTTTTTTTTTGATTTGTTGACGACCCCTTAAGCAGATGAAAGCCTGTGACCTCCCCAGGGCAGGCCACTAACCCATTGCAGCTTATAGCTGGAACTCGTAACCTATGTCTGCACATAGACCTACAAGCAAGCACCTGAAGATGTGGCTACACTCGCATTTATACCATGACATCATCACCAAGCACCACCACCATCACCAGTAACTGAAGCGCCTTGTACCGTACATGTAATGATTTTTTTCGGGCTTCTCTTTCACAATTTTGCGGTGCAAAATCCGGCACTATAATCGTTGTAGTAAACCACTGGGTGATTTTTTGGTCAAGTTTTGTTCTAGGAACTGGCGTTTTCATGGTGTCTCGCATCTTAACATACTGCATTCCAAGGAAGTGCTAAACTTGGTGTTGATGCCTTATTTACAGGTTGTTCAAGAAACCAGTGCTGAGTCAGGTGCTGCTCTTATCCTCGATCAGACGTCAGCTGAATTGTGCAATAAGGTAAATTAACTCTAGACTTGTATTTTCACCACATCTTCTTCTCTTTTTTTGCAAGTAGTTATAATGCACTTCATGTCAACTGGTATATAGTTCAGTGTAACAAACAGAGGCATATTAACTTTGTCCAATTGTTTCCCATAGTTTGAATTTAGTGATCCAAGAAAAGAGAGAAGAATTGAGGTAAAGAGTGAACCTATATGTTATCTTGTCCTTTTAGTTTTGTTATATATAGAGGAATAACTATCACATCGCACATGAGTGTACTGACTCAAAATTTCCTTGTTACCAATTTAGGTTGAAGGCAGCATTTTTGAAGAAGTTGTAACTGATAAGAAGTTATTAAATGTTCATGGAATAACCAAGGTTGGTTTTTCTGTTCCTCGGTCATAATACATTTCTCTGTGCAAGTTATTTCTACTTGATCATGTGAGTGTGTGTCAAGGCAGGGTTCCCATGAAAAAACTCTACGGTATTTCTACGAAGGTAGAGCTGACGTGGGCATCTGTTGTTAGCTAAATGGAACCCTTTGGTTTTCTTTGTATCTAGTTTGATTAGTAATACTTTGTTCCTTTATGTGTTTTTGTAGGATACAAAGTTAAGATATGATTTGGTTAGGATAACAGGTACGTTTGCGCTCTTTCACATCAGTTTATTGGTAGTTCCCGTTTTGTACAACTCTCCAATGCGGCTTCTTCTTGTTTACGACAGATTGCTATGTGCAGTCGATGCTATGTGTACCAGTGGTGAATCCTGGCTCGCATTCAAGTGCTGAAGAAGTTATTGCTATAGTTTGTTTGTTCAACAAACGTAATTCAGAAGGAAAGTGAGTTTCTTTTTACTTGAAAGTTAAAAAAGACGAGTGATTTCTTGTTAGGAAACACCTCGAGTACAATTTTTGCACTGTGTAAACAACCACATTTTGGTCCCCTAACAGTTGTTTTTTGGTCGCTAGAACGACTACTAAAATGCCTAATGACATAAGGACAGCAACAGCAAATACAATTGACAAAAGTAAAGCATTTCGACTGCAAAACTTCATGATTCGTTACAAAGACGAGGTCGTTTTTTGTAAACTTTGGTAACCGAATGGAGTCGAAAAACTGTCAACAATGTTGGTAAAAGCGTCTTGTCATGAAATTAGTAAAAAAAACGATGTTTAGCACGCTATCTTGTAAACATGTGTGATGTTTCAAAAATGCAAAGTAAAATGACAGTTTATGAACACATTTGTGTGATGGAATGCAAATATTGCCCATCAGGCAGGCAGGAATTGGGTAAAACCATAGAAATATCAACAAAACGTTTGGTTGTTACTTTGCAATTCCTATTCTGATTGTTTAATGTTGCTACAAATGATCCAAAACCTGTTCAATTTTGCTACAAAAATCCAAATTTAACTAATTTCCAAAGCATTGTAATTACTTTATCTGAGTTTGTCGACTTTTATGATGAAGTTTTACGGAAATGAATTTAACTCAACTCCATCCATCTTTCTAAACATAATGATCCAATCATCTTAAAAGTTTACAGGAAGCCCTATAAAACAGAGATCTTAAACATGTCAAAAGCACAACGTCTCAAGATCTATTTACTTTTTTGTGACTTTTCATGAAATCCAAGAATTACAGTATTGGTGACTCAGACGATAATGCAAGTTGTGCTTTTTGTAGATTTGGAGATGTGGATGAAGAAAATGCCAGGTTTTTTTGTGACCACAGTGCAGTTTTAATGCAGAACACCTTGACATGGGAAAGGGAGATGCTTATCAAGAGACAACAACAGGTTGATCTTGAGTGATTCCATACATTACGTCCATACAGTGTAACCAACCACGAAGGAAAAAGGAAATTCCTAGTGGAGTGGGAGCTAAAAGATCCAGTTTTTAATTAAGAAATATATTGTCTCCCACCGAAAATTCCTTAGCTGAGGGGAGGGGAGGGGAGGGGTACCAACAAAGATTTTCCCCATGGTGAAGTAGGAATATTTTCGAGAAATACATTATTAGAATGACTAGCAGATTCCATTTGTTTCCCACCTGCAACTTCCTTGGGCAGCAGTTAGATACTTTGGATGAATTTTGGGTTGTGTCATTGGGTGAAATGTTAGTGTAAATGAAAGTAGCAAGGTAAACTAATCACGGAAGTGTGCCAAACGTGAAGACAAACAGCGAATACTATTTTTATTAAACCTATTTATTTTCTTATTCTAGAATCTGCTGAAGGTTGCGAGGAATCTCTTCACTCACGTTGGTAAAAAATGCTCCTTACAACTACCTTTTATTTTATTGTTATTAAGTCGGTAAGAAGTGCTTAACACGCCCATTGAACAACTACTGATACAAAATTTATAAAAGACATAAATATATAGACGTCTTGAACATCAAGATTAATCTTTCTAAGAAAATTGAGGCTAAGCGGAGTACTCCTAAACGTTCAAGTCCAAAAATTCAAGTCAACTTTTTCTTTAAAGGCTTAAAATATATAGTCCGAGCTTTTGAAAATTGGCCACTTTGGCCTTGTCTTGCATTCTAATTGGCCCAAAGGGCTCACATCGAGGGAAATTCACAATGTATCTTTTTTATTGGACGTTCTAACGTGCAGTATCAAAATATGGAAGAGGTACTTTATGAAAAAGTTGCGTTTGCTTGCATTGCCTGAATTCCAATCAGTTGACTCCATGTTTTTATTGCTTGTAGACGATGTTGGTATTCTATTAAATGAAATAATGACTGAAGCAAGAAGTCTAACGAACGCTGAAAGGTGAATATTAAAACTATATCTCACAGTGTTACAATAACTTTGACAAGTTATGTGTTGTGTTCTGATGTCAAGAACTCGTTTGATGTTATATCATCTAATTTCAGGTGTTCCCTTTTCCTCCTGGACCGAGAGCGAGATGAACTTGTTGCTAAAGTGTTTGACGGGCAAGATATGTCAGGAAACAACAACAAAAAGGTGCAAGCGATTCCCTGTCCTGATTTTACGAGCGATTCAGAGTCACTCCGTGTGAGACTTTGTAGTAGTACCAGTTTGGGAGAGGCTTGTAGATGGTGGCTTTCTGGGAAACGCTTACATTTAGATGTATACTTGCCCTATGGGAATTCGTTTTCTTGAAAATTCTATATAGTAATCGACATGCCTGTTTATCAGTCAGTAAAATTCTTGGACTGCACTGGTTTGTTATATTTGACTTCCTAAGTTGCAGTAAATTGAATAGTGTCCAAGAAAACAACCTTCTTGTGTGCAAAATTCATTTTGCAAAGATTAAAGACATCAAAAGAATGTTTTATCAACTGGTCAAACTACACATTCTGATTAAAGTGCAAAAACATTAAAAGTGTGATCAGTAAAAAAAAGATGTGAAGACGGAAAGGTAAGGGAAGGGGGTTGAATAGTGTATAGAAAGCATGAAAGTGGAGGATAAGAAGTGAAGAGGAAGGGGGGTCAAAAAGTGGCGAAGAACGATAAAAAAGGGTGTGAATAATGGAAGGACCGGTTAAAAGAGAAGCAGAACGATGAAAACTGATGTTGTTTAAGTAGGTGGAGCGGAATAATGAAGGGATCATTGATAAATTCCCTTGTGATACTGTGTACACATATTTTTTTGAAATATTTCTTTGTGTCGTTCAAATTATTTGGGAACATATGTAGAGAGCTCTACGAGTTGTTAAAGAATGTAGCCGGATAGACAGGAAGGATGGATGGATGGATGATTAAATGTTAAATGGCATAGAGAAGAAATGAGAAATAGGAAAAGCGAGGTAAAAGAAGGAAGAGTAACCACAGTGTTTGAATTAACGGGCAGTCGAGTAAAAATTGAACTGCCAAGATAACTCGGCCTCCGCAATATACATTTGTTTATGCCAGAAGTTGTTATTATACAATAGATTTTGACTTTGAATAACCCCAGTGTTACTTTCTGCATGTGAACGGAAATGGACGACGTCATCGACCACCCCAAACGTTTTGTTGCACACGGCTATAGATTGAATTTCTCAAGCACAAAAAACGGTAGTTAAACAAAACTCTAGTCCTTCTATAGTACAACAGAACTTTTATTTTGCTTAACCACGTAAACGTTAACCGCAGTTAGTCCGTCAACAGATGATTTAAAATGACAGCAGAATTCTTGTTTGTTCTAGGAAAACGTCGATGTTCGAATTCCGGCATCGCAAGGAATTGCCGGCCACGTGGCTACAACTGGTAGGGATGATCATACATTCTACTGTTAGGATTGTTCTGTGATGTTAGTTTTCACACTGCCCACTCACTGCCGGCAATCTGGTGAAAAGTATGGTGGTAATCATTTTGAACTGTCAGCACTAAAAATTTCGGCAAAATGTAATACTTATGCAACATGTACTGATAAAGTTTACGAAAAGTGTGATAAACCTGTCAACGGGAAATGTAACAAATATCTTGTTTTAACGCAGAATTTGAAAGTGTGGTAAACTCTAGAGAACCTTTTATGACCTAAGATAAGTGAAGTGACTCCACACAACCCTCAAACTGGTTAAAAGTTGTCGAGATTTTCTAACTGCTGTTAACAATGCAAACTATATAGTGAACGCTGACACGCTGATCCGGTTACAATGTACAACTATCAGCAGTTGACTCCCTCTGATAAAGTTAAGTCAATTCAGAAAACAGTCCTATGATGTTAATAACGTACAAAAGCCCTTCCTAAATACAACGCAAACGTAGCAACAGTTGACCAATCTGTATGCGACTCAGTGGTCGTTGCAGGTATTTTTCCTCCTTTTCAGAACGAAAACTGAAAGATTTAGAAGAACTGTGATTCAGATATAGAACAGTTCCTTCAATGCTCGTTACGTTTTAGGTTACAAACCGTTAGTATTGTGTCGTATCTTCTTAAAAATTGCATTGAAGTTGTATAATATTTTGCGTTCTGTTGCTTTGTATCAGCGTTGCTGTAGTTGTAGTTTTGAGTACATTTGTTTTCTTAGCAACTATTTTTTTTAACTTTTGGTGTAAGAAGGAAAATTATAACATGCAATCTGAGAGAAAAAGAACAAAATCCAGAGATGGTTCTGAAAATTCCATTATATACAAGCAAGTGGGGTTAAGAAATAATATGAATAAAAAACAGTGTTGTTTCAAAAAAAGAGGGAAAAGTTTGCATACGAATGTATTTTTATATATTTTCAGGGTTTTTTAGTTTTTATTGATACTAAGATAAAGTTGTTCAATTGTTCTCGAAATGATGAGGTTCTGGCTCTGCAAATTTTAAATCTTTCCATTTCTCCAAAACGTTTTTAAGTACATCTTACTAGACAACAGCGATCTATGTATTGCAGTAACTACGATTATAGAAAGTAGTTGGTTCGGGTCATAAATATCCAATAATTTTTACATTGTAATCATTCCGAATCAAAAATTTATAATACCACCGAAACATTTTCCTTTTTCTGTATACCTCTTGAACGTTAAAAAGTTGAAATAAACAAGAAACAACTGTAACTTCCTCATCCACACAGTGAAATGTTGTAATACTACTGTGGTAACAACTTGTTTCTCGGTCTTCATCGATAGGAAAACTTTTAAACATTAAAGATGCGTACAATCACCCTCTTTTCTATCGTGGTTTGGACGATAAGACCGGGTTTAGAACAAGGTAAGTGTACATCTGTATCACTGAATCTTTGTTTGGTTTCTATTAGAACTCTGTATATACATCAGTTGGGTCTACATGTGGAAATGTTTGATAAACAGCCAGGGATACGATAATAAAACCTCCTGATTGGTTTTGTTTACAATTGTAGTAATGATTACGATCTTGACAATAATATTAATTATACAGTTGTATTTCCGGTGAGTTAACGCATGGCAGTAAAACCTGACGAACTCGTGGCATTCGGATAAGACAATATGGAAGCTTTATTAAAAAATAGTAGAAAGTGGTCACTCACATTTTGTTTAGTTAAGGGTAACTCTGGCCTTTTACAGACACACGGTTCCTCGAGAGTCTATTTAATCCAATATTCTATTTGTTACATGCTTCATCTCTGGAAGACATCATTAAATTTCATGGCATTTTACGCCAACGATACGCAATTGTAGCGGCCTTGCAAAATAAAAAAAGAGTAAACTGGTCTGTTTAGAAAATACTAAGTTTATTGTTCTTTCCAGAAACATCTTATGCTTTCCAATCAAGGATGAAAAAGGCAAGTTTCACTACTGTCAGTAAAAATCTTGTAAGACTGTTGAGACTTGGAAGGTAGGCAAGTAGATTCCGCAATACGCAGCAAAGCGCACTAGAACAACAACGAACGCTCAACGCGCGATATACATTAAACACTTTGAACACATGGACCCATCGGGGCTTTATTATTTTGTTGTTGAATATAGTGATTGTATTCATGGATAGCCAGCGGTAATTATTATATTTTAAGTTTAAAGATAGACGTTCGCAAATAACTGTGTAGTATTATCAAGCATGAACCTGTAGCCGTGGCGGGAACCACCTATGCAATTAGAAATAGCTGTATAAAGACAGGCGTGGCTCTGGATACTTGTAAACATATTTAAACAGTTTAGTTGGGTTACCCGAAGGAAATGTTACAAGGGAACCAAAGTACGAAGATCAAAAGTTTTTTACTAGAAACCATGTCAGTTTTGGAAGAAAAGTTTACTTAATAACATTGATCTATAAAGCGTATCTTTTTCAGTGGTATTTTTGGTGTAATGAAACAAACAAGTTTAATGAAACCGTCGTTTTACAGATGTAAAACCTGTTTTGTTTCAGCTATATATAATAGTTTTAAAATCAATCTTTTTTTATAGGTATAATTGGAGTGGCAGAGCTATGCAACAAAATCAATGGTAAGAATGTATTTCTATCTTTTGTTATTTTTAGTTTACAAACTGGCCAGCCTGATTGTTATACAAATTATGTTGTTGAAATTCTCCATGGAGTCAAACTCTAAATCTTGTTTCCCTCCTTTCACGGTTATCATCAGAAATCTGATGGTGGTTAATTCTCCAAAAGTCCACCTGTGAGTACGAATAGCCAGGGTGCCTAAGGATCTAAAAGATGCCCTTGAATCTTAGTTATGTGGTGTCGGGGTTCCACTGTATGCCATTTCCTGTTGCTTGTGCTACCTAAAGGATGTCCACGAATCATTAGTTATGTGGTGTAGGGGCTCCACTGTATGTCATTTCCTGTTACTTTTGTTACCTAAAGGATGTCCTTGAATCTTGTTGTGTGGTGTAGGGGCTCCACTGTATGTCACTTCCTACTGGTTGTGCTACCTAAAGGATGTCCTAAAATCATTAGTTATGTGGTGTAGGGGCTCCACTGTATGTCATTTCTTGTTGGTTGTGCTACCTAAAGGATGTCCTCGAATAATTAGTTATGTGGTGTAGGGGCTCCACTGTTAGTCATTTCCTGTTACTTTTGTTACCTAAAGGATGTCCTTGAATCTTGTTGTGTGGTGTAGGGGCTCCACTGTATGTCACTTCCTACTGGTTGTGCTACCTAAAGGATGTCCTAAAATCGTTAGTTATGTGGTGTAGGGGCTCCACTGTATGTCATTTCTTGTTGGTTGTGCTACCTAAAGGATGTCTTCGAATCATTAGTTATGTGGTGTAGGGGCTCCACTGTTAGTCATATCCTGTTGATTGTGTTACCTGAAGGATGTCCACGAATCATTAGTTTTGTCGTGTAGAGGCTCCACTGTATGTTATTTCCTATTGGTTGTGTTACCTGAAGGATGTCCTCGAATCTTGTTATGTGGTGTCGGGGTTTCACTGTATGTCATTTCCTATTGGTTGTGTTACCTGAAGGATGCTCATGAATCTCGTTGGTTGTGCTGCAGGTGCTTGCTTTACGAAGTTTGACGAGGACCTCACCAAAGGTTTTGCAATCTATTGTGGAGTTAGTGTGTTCCATGTAAGTGTAAAGGATATGAAACTACATAAGAGAAATGATCTTCGCAGTTTGATATACACTCATGGTTCAATATGAAAATTCTGTAATTTTGAACTCTGTTGAATCATACTTTAATATCAGCGAGGAAAAGAAACAGAGGCTGTAAAAATAGAAGTAACTCGAAGAATTGAGAGGAAAGCAGCAAAAGCCATACTGTAGTAGTTCTGATAATTGTGTACATGTGTGTATTGGGGGAGGAGCTGCAAAAAGTTCTTCCTATCTCGGCTATCTTTAAAGGGGTCATAAAAAATGGATAATCTCAAGAGGAGCCAACCAAAGGTTCCCCCCCCCCTGCGCGCACACCCTCTGCATATTAAGTAACGGAACAGTCCCTTATTACATTTTGATTTTGCAATATCATATGACATCATATTATGTCGTACAAGCTACGTGTCATATTGTGTTGTATCGTTATATCGTATCGTATCGTATCGTATCGTATATCGTTTTGGATAGATACGATATATGATACGATAGGTGATAGGTGATAGATGATATGATTGATGTTGATCATAATGATATGTCGTATCATAACAGTTCATGCCACGTAGCTGTGTTTATATCATATCATCTGTATCGCGTATCATAAACGCAGGGTTTAACAGTTGCTATCATGGTAACACTTAGCTATCTTTTCTTAGTCCCTTTTGTACAACAAAACTGTGGAGTCACAACTGAGACATCGACTGACAAACGAACTGATGATTTACCACATGAAGGTAAGATCCTTTTCGTTTGATCACGTGTTAGAATGATCTTAAAGCCCTGACAACACTAATACGTTTTCGCAGAATCGAAGCATTTTTACCTCTCGTCCACACCAAGACGATAGAAAACAGAGACTTTTGTTACCAAAAACGGGCACATTTGAAAACACTTCTGAATCCCGAGACATTTTTTGACGCAGTGCCGAATCGTTTTAGTGTGGACGGTTGAAAACGATCTTTTCAGCCATCGAGGGTCTGTCCACATGCAAGTTGGTTTGTTCAGTCGTCTAACTCTTTTATTCTTTTTTTTTTCAAGGTAGCGCAAAATGAAGTTGACAGTTTTAATGAGCAAGAAATCTCTAGCCCTAGTAGGATTAATGAAGCTTTCTCAAGATTCGATTACATGCCCCGGACGATTGTGGATGAACAAACGGTTGCGGTAAGTAAGTTTAGCACACACTTGTGCAAGCCGCTTAAAGATTCTCTAGTGCTCTGCCAACGTGAACGAACATCCATAATCCAGTGCGCAGCCACGCAGGCGTAAGATCCGGGGGCTACTCCCTATATTTGGATGATAGGTATGACCGTCGTATTTTTTAGGGGTTAAAATGGGCGATCCGGTACATTTTAGGGTTTCGTTGAGCGAAAGTGGCACACTGAAGAAAATCCGGTATTTTTAGGGGTTCTTTGAACTAAAACGGTACGCCGAAGGAAATCTTGCCAGAATTAAATTTAATTGTCAATAAATCCAAGTACTTTTAGGGTATTTTAGGACCGAGGCATATTCTTATGGTGAGAATTTTTTCTGACCAGGTATTTTTAGGGGGGGGGGAACTCGGGCTTCCCGACGGTCATTCCTTGAAGTACCCTCCTCCCCCGGGCGTAAGATGCACCTCACTATAAAATACTCTTGAGACATTTGATAGTGTATACAATTACGTTTAATGGTGAATGTTGTTACGCTGCAAGTTTTAACAACTGACGCGAAATAGGGCAGTAGTGCGACACCAAACAACATTCGGCACAAAATGTAACGACCAGCCTAACCTTAATTGCAACAGTCTTTGACGCAAAGTTTAACAACGGATTTAACGCGAAATCCAACAACATAAAATATAACAAGCTTTTCGTTTGATATTATCGAGGCTGCCTGTTAGACTTTACGTCCGTAGAGTTGATAGAACGATGATATGACGCGATTAAATTAAGATCCAAGATTCCTTAAGTAGTGCACGTCTGCTTTGTTTTCCTGCTAAAACTTTGCTCATTTGACGAACAAGGTATCCTTTTTGTTTTGTGTAGCCTTTGTTCCGTCCAGCAATAAAAAATGCGGTTCATTTCACTGTCGTCCTTTTGGTTCTTCGTCCACAGGCTTCTCTTTGTATGTTCCAAGACCTTGGTTTCATTGAGAGGTGGAAAATTCCACGAGAAATCCTGATCAGGTAGGACATTTTTTTCTCGAAGGGAAGGCCAATGAATTGTGGCTGAGCAGTGGGTTTGCAAGTGCATAAAATGGCAGTAAGGCTCTACTCTCAGAACGAAAAACCCTTTTGGATCTTTGTCGATGGCATAACAATGGCTGACACGTTCTAACAATACTTCATCGTAACTTTGTCCACGGACGGTTAATTTTATCCCAAAAGTTGGGGTTATTTATATATTTATATAAGTAATTTACTTGTATTATTTTTATCCAATAGCATCTCTCGTTCTCAGAGTAAAGGGCGACCCAACAGTTCGTTTATACGTCGTCCTTCGAAATGTTCTCTCATGAGACGAATTCTGTATAGTAAAATCGATTGCCTGATTCGGGAGTTTCACGGTATTTTTAACTTGAAGAAAGATATAGCGCGAATTGCGAGTTAAAGCTTTTTGAGCTTCATATCTTTTTTCTTTCAGTTCAGATATTTTCACTTCTCACTCATACTGCCACTAGATCCTTGTTGTCTCACTTGTCTATGGATTTTCAGTCGCTCAAGGAAAATCAAACTTTAAGCCGAAACTTTCGCCTTTTTCAAAAAACAAATACTAAAAAGGCTGTTACATATGTACTTGTACTTTCTTTATTACCTGTAAGTCCCCTGTATTATTAAAAAAACAGAGGTTTTTGACTATTTGTTTATCTTCTTGTTCGGTAATACCTCGACACTGCTATGTGATGCATTTGAAAATAAATGAAAACTCACAGTAAATTGTTTTCCTACAGGTTCGTCCTGATGGTGAAGCGAGGCTACCGTGATCCCCCGTATCACAACTGGATGCACGCCTTCACAGTCGCACACTTTTGCTATCTACTTTTCAAAAATGTGGGGATTACAAAGTACTTAAGGTTAGAGAGGAATGCACTGTTACCCAGCTTGAACCCAAAATCTGCTTTCTCTTCTGGAATCTCAATTGCACGTTTGTACTCGCACTGGCCCCTTTTTTCCCTGAGAATTTTTAAAACGTTTAGCTTTTAATACTTAGATACTTTTCACGGTGCTTCGCAAATATTAGCCCCTTCCGACTTCTCGAGCACACAGCTTAGTAACTCAAAAGCGATAGGTAACCAATAACCAATGTAAGTGTAGCTTACGTCTGAATTATAAAAACAGCCAACATACTTAAGCAAAATCAAGTCACTGACTGAGCCAACCAGCTTTCTTCTATTTGAAATTGATTAGACCCTCGTGCCATGAGATATCTCTTTTCGTTTAGTTACAAAATTTAAGACAATGTTTTTTGTTCTTACCAAGTGAGCAGACTTACTGATTGGCTGTTCTGAATACCGCATTTAGCGATACAGTTTCTATTCTACCAATTAAGACAAAGGAAGCCCTGTATCGCGCATTCATTTTACCAAACTTCTATTACTGCAGCAAGGTGTGGCACCACTTTGGAAAGAGAAACACCGTGAAACTGGAAAAAGCAATCGAAGTATTCCCCCTTTTCCGTTTTTTCAATTATTCACTTACTGTTTTTTTTATTTCCCTTTTCCTATTTTATTTCCCTTTTCCTATTTTATTTCCCTTTTCCTATTTTATTTCCCTTTTCCTATTTTATTTCCCTTTTCTATTAATTTTGGTGAAAGGAGTTTCCAGGTTAAAGGTTATTAGTATTATATATACTTTTGTTATTATTGCTGTTAATATTTTTATATTAATTATTACCGTATTTCTGTTGTCAGTGTTAATATATATTGATTAGCTTTGCTGATCAGTATATATATTTATATCTGCATTTGTGACCACAATAACAGGTTTTAACTTTCTTCTCTTCAAAAGTACCGGCTTTTGCCAGCAAAACACAATAAACTTTCTGCGGTTGGTTGAATTCCAAATTCTAAGACATTTCTTTGTTTCGTGCATTTTGCAGAGATCTCGAGATGCTTGCTTTATTTGTGGCCTGCCTGTGTCACGACATTGATCACAGAGGAACCAACAACGCTTTCCAAGTGAACTCGGTAAGAGACACAGAGCTAGGTGTAAACCAGGGGTTTCATAACAAGGTGTTGCGTCGCTAGCGGCGTTTATTTGTCTCACTCCCGACGCCTATTTTCACCACAGTTTTACTTTGTGTGTACGGAGTATCTCTAGTCCTCGTTAAACCTACAACTCCTACTGAGTCGTTTTTTTGAAACTCCTGTGTATACCCGTATCAAGTGAAAAACCTGGGTCACCTTGCAAAGGTTTCCAAGTGATAGTTATCTGAGGAAATATTTTGGTATTATTGGCCTGTAGACGAGTTATAAAGGTATTGTTTTCTCTTAGTAAAACAAACAAAAATACTACAGTAAAGGACTATTTGCTAACGAAACGTTTGTATCTGTCTCATAAGCTTAAACCCAGTTTGAAGATTCAGATAAATAAACTTCACAGAATGAAAGATTATAACACAGCTAGTACCCGTTTATAAGTCGAAAACTGGAATAGCGAGTCCTTAAGTTGTTGTTGTTGTGTCAGTTGCTTGTTTATTCTGTCCGTTCTCACCTGTGTTTACCATTCAATCTTTTGTGCCTCAGAAATCTCCCTTAGCTTCACTTTACAGCTCGGAGGGATCTGTTCTAGAGGTAAGACAAACGTTCAGTTACGTTTGCATTAATTATATATTATATTTTTACATTACGAGTGTACCATTCTCTTTCGTGCAAACTATATATAACTATTTCAAAAATGGTTGTCATAGCCATCAGTCGATACTGGAGCTGAAAGGAACTATGGGGGTTCGAGGAGCCTCATAATTTGTTGCTTGTAGCATTGACTTTGCATAATGTAGAGTGTAGGTTCATCATAATATAGTTTTTATTACTGCCATCATTCTCAGTATACTTTACCACTAAATATTAATGTGCACAATGTTACTACTCGGGAACTGTCAAGTCACCATAACTCGATGATGCCTTTCAGTTATGGACATTTTAGTTTAAAATATTAATTTCATATAACAATTCTTCTTTAATTTACAGAGACATCACTTTGCTCAAACCATGTGCATCATAAACACTGAAGGATGCAACATTTTCAAGAATCTTTCGAGACAGGTAACTCCTCGTTGTTTGACAGTTACCCTGATGCAAAGTAGAATAATCTCAAGCTTCGGAGACACGACGTTATCTAATAGTGTTGTCAGTGGAGTTCATTTCTGATTTGTTGCCAGCTTTATGAAATACTTGTAATTTTGGTGAGAATGATACCTAAATGGCAAGTTTGCTAGAAAAGGAGAATTGCTGATATTGGCAAATACTTGAAACCTAATAATAGTAATAAATAATAATAATAACAATTATTATTATTATTGTTATTATTATTATTAATATTTATCATTATTATTATTATTATTATTATTATTATTATTATTATTCTTACTTTATTTCCCTTAGACTTCAAAAAGTTTTCACATAACTACCTTGAAGCTGTACCAAAAGTTATAAAACTAGGTATCAATAAAAATGTGAAACGATCAAATCTAAGGTCTACAAGATACTTTATATCTTTAGAATTCTACAAAATAAACGCACACATATACATACATATATGCACAAGTAGTTCTGTGATTAATATAAACCCCAAGACCTAACCGACTTTTAGCCCTTACCGTGATGTAACCAATAATTAGTGGTGAAACTGCTCACAGATTTCGAGCACTTTACGGCATGACTAAAATCATTAAAAAGTTTGGCAGCTGAAAAGGAAAAAGATCTGTGGTTTGGAATATATTTTACATAAATGGATATAAGGGCATCCTCTAGTGTTATAATTGTGTACCTTAAGGTTACTATTCTTAGCGACTACTAAATTTAGCGATTTTGTCTGAGAAAGAGTTAGCGACAATTAGTTTTAGCGATTTTATGGATTTTTATTCAACTAGCCTGCTAGCCGGCTCTCCTGTTGTTTTTTTCCGAAAATGTTTATGTGGCGCGCGAAGGTCAACAACAAAGTGTGTCGACCTTTGCATCAACACCAAAAGTAGCGGAAAAATTACGTTTAAATGTTAAAAAAGGGATTCGTGCCGGAAGGAAGGTCTTACCCTCCAGAACAGCCATAATTTCCGCGCTAACTAATTTTAGCGAGTGCTAATTATTAGCGATTTTTTTCAAAATTGCTTAAAATCGCTAACACTAGTAGCCGCTAAAAAAACTAACCGCTTATGGTACTTTTAGAAGCTTCTGGTACTTCAGAATTAAGATAACATAATTTCCTTAAGTAAGTTGGGTAGAAACCATCAAGGCAACGAAAAACAGTTAAACAATGAAAAGCTCACCTTCAAACCTAGTTCCAAACTACTTTCCCTAACCTTTCTTTTACGAATAAAACGAGCTCCACGTTTTTGGAGTCTTGCGAGTTGTCGTCTAAACTAGTTTTGACACCACTGGACCATTCGACATCACAGTATTCATCAGTAGCCGTGAGGAGAACATCAGTGCATGCTGATATATTTCCTAATACTTCTCAAAATACTAAGCCTACGAGAGTCTTTAGCTGCTGCAGAGTCAAAATGATCATGCCAACTCAGTCCATCGTCCGTGGTTAGGCCCAAGTAGTTAATTGAATCCTTATTTGAAGGACATGTGCCCATACAGTAGCTTGATATAAGTGTTTGGAGCATGTTTTGCATTGTGATATATCATTTTATAGCATGTCCACCAAACCTATTAATTGCGACCCCCTCTGTTGTGTTTCCAGGATTATGAGGAGATTTTGGATTTGATAAGAAAAATCATATTGGCCACAGACCTCTCACATCATTTACGAATACTGAAAAACATACGGAGAATGGCCACAGGTGTGTGTGTATGTGTGTTTTATGCAAGCGGTTTGCTTCTTTTGAATGTAATCTTGTGTTGGTTTGAGCATGCACATATGCACATAATTTTATACGTATTAGGCTATCATTGAGTGCTTTGCTGGTATGAGATTCATTTTCATCCTGTTAACAGAGCAAAGAAGCGAATAACTGGTTAAATTAAGCCCGGTTTCCATATAATCGCTCCCGTCGCTACTGTCGCTCCCGTCGCGACCAAAATTACTCAGCGACAATAGCGATTATATGGAAACCTAAGCGTTCGC
>JAOBYE010411089.1:0-14161 GCA_025403585.1 Parazoanthus swiftii
TTATTAGAATTTTGACAAAACGCGCGTGAAATTATTTCCTAATTTCACTCGTCACCATTTGATTACCCATACTAATCATGCTATTTCGAGTTCAGTTTGAAATGAATTTGCACGAGTATTTTTCAAAATTCGTCAAAATTGCATGTGCCCGGAGGGCGAATGCAAAAACACGCGAGTGCAAATTAGTTCCAAATGAAATAGTATGATTACTTGTTAATCATATACATGAAGAAATTAATTTAAGATGGCAACGGTTTCCTTTACTTTGCCGTTTTTGCCAGAACGAGGTGCAGAGATTTCATTTACTTGTAGAGTTTTTCGTACTGTTTGAACAAAATATGATCGAGTTCTAAGCAGCATTTGTCAGAGTCCGTCTACTGTATCTTCCCTTTGGGTTGGTGTTTTCTAAAAAGTTTTTGTTTCATATGCGGCACGTTTATCATTTCGAGGTTTGTTTTCAACGGATTATATTTGAAGTTTCCTCCACTGTCACTGAATCTGCCGTTTTTTGATTGGTTTATCGACTTCTATTATTTCTCATCCAATCAGATTTGAGAAGTTGAGTTTGTAATTGCACAAAATTACACATTTTTGCACAGAATTGCACTTTTTTTGCACAGAGTTACAATGTAATTGCACTGCTCTTAGCCTATCAGAATCAAGTATTTTTTTTCATGTATATGATTAATGGTTAATTTGTTTTAAAATTTAAGGATAACATTGCATTTATGGTTGATTTTTATTACAATTATGGTGAGTAGCACATACACAAAGGGTGCATTCACCTAAAAATGATTTCAGCCAATCACAGCTCAGATAAAAAAATTCCATGTATTCCTATTCCGGAATAGGCCCAAACGAACGCACCCTTATGGTTGTTACATTCATTGCTGATACAAGGAAATAATGATGTGTGGTTTTTTCTTGTTCAGCACTGTAAGTTCATCAAAACTTGATTTTCTCCTTAAGTAAGAGAACCTGCTGGGTGTAGACGATAAAACTGCTTCATTCTCACAACCAATCAACTTGTCTTGCCTTGGTAATGTGAGGAAAAGTAAGATGTTGATACTTTGGTGAGAGATGAAGGGTTAAGTGGTCAAACCGTCCCCTGTTTTTCTTTAAAAGCCAAACTAAAGAGCTATAGGGATTTGTGTTAGACTAATCCATTCTAAAGAAACAAATGTTTTTCAAGACATGCGACAACAGCCAGCAGTTTAACATACTGAATCTACACAATCTAAAGACTCGGTATGTTACAGTAATAAAACATACAGCCAAACTATAATTGTAAGAAACTGAAGCTACAAACATCGAATTTCCAAGTTCAAAGTGCACAAAAATATAATTTTAACAACCCATTGTGAATGTAAAATAAGCTATTACTGTAAAAACGATGTCTATTTCTACCAAGGTGTTGTAAAGCAGTATCGATGAGTTTAAGGGCAAAAGCATAACGACTTGCCAGTGTTATGTTTGTTTGGCATTCGTTAGAGGATCAATTGCAATGACTTTGATACTGTCAGAAAAAACAAAAACATGTTTCTGTTAGCAAATACACCAAGAAAAGAGCAAGAAATGCATTTGAAAGATTCTGCTCCAGATGTACTAAAATTTGTTAGATTACCTACGGAGACTTGTGCATTGTTGTACAAGTTGGTAAAATTACAGTTAATTAAAAACTATAACCCACTAGATTTCGTATTGTTGCAAAAAAGGCTTTAATGTTCCTGATCAAACTCGTAGAACAGTAATTACACAGTTACATACAATGCACAGCAAACGTGGCCAATCGAACACAATAAGCGGTGATTACTTCCAGTTTATTTGACCTGAACTCACAAGTCGTTACTATTTGATCATGAGATGTCAACATGAACGTCACAGAGCACTCATTGAACTTATGCAAAGCTACAATTATATATTAAAAAAGTAGATCTCGGTAATTTGAGTTTCAAGGCCAAATTTTATGCTGTCAACCCTAATTTCAATATTTCGAGATTTTCATCAGTTTTCTACAACTTATCCATCTTACGCATTTTATGTAACTATATAGCAATTGTGTCAATCTAGTCTAATCACTCACAGAGAGCATACAAAACCAACATTTTACATGCGATTATCAAACCACAAGCAGCGCAACAAAACAGAACAGTGTGTGCCTCAAAAAATTTCCTGTACACCAGGGCAGTTTGTGAAGACACAAGGACGAAGCATGTTCCACCGTGTGAAAGGGCCTTGGGCTGGGGTCTAACAGTTCAACTGCCAAACAACCTCTTCAATTACCATTAAAGCCACTGCTATTTAAAGTCAGCCTTTGAATTTGGCCATTTGGGAGAAAATTACTCTGTTTGTGAGTGAAATGACAGTACATTGTTACAAAAAAATTGATACCCACAATCCAAAAGGCCTCAAACGTTGAAAGCAACAGTTCCATTTTGAATGCAAATGTGATTACAAGTGTATAAACAAGCCAGGAGGCATTCGCCGTAGCGATGTAAACCAGGGGGGAGGTAACAGTAATCTGATTGAGGCATGCGCCAAGGTGCAGCAACCGGAGTAATGCCTATGGGAAGATATAACATACATGAAGTGTCATAATACACGTAAAGTACCATAAGTATTCATCCTACAGACAAAAAAACTGGATCAACCTTCAAAAATGCAAACTGTTTTACAGATCCCTCCAAGTCTTTAAATGTAAAAACGGTTTGCTAAAATCTCACTTTAAAATGAGCACAAATACAACATTAGGAACGCGCGGGACTTCAATCTTCCTACCGTCGAGCCTTACTTACAGTATCTTTCTTTTGTCTAAAGTAGTTAAAATAATAATTATGTTCTTTGGACCTCTTTAAAAATCATGTAAATGAAAAACTTTCTAATAAAACATTATTCAATAAATAATTTAAAAAAAGTAATAACCAGCATATATTATGTGATTGTGGCTTTTACATAATACCGGAATGTACGACAGCCAGGTTTCACCCCACGTTAGCATAGACGTTCTCGTTCTGGAATTAAAGTGTAATGAAAACATCGGCGGATCGAAAGTATCAGTCGGCTGACCAGCCCAACCAATCCACTTACTAGGAGCTCGTACTTCCTTTACAGATTTCATTCCGGAATGAACACTTCGATCCAGTGCGACTACCGGCATGCAGTCATTCCAACATGCTGGACAGCACTTGGCTACATGAACGCTTTAGTTATCTTTAGAGACTCAGCATGTTACTGTTTACCTGCTAACAATCGTTTGCTATACATGTATTTGTTAGAAATAAATTATTTTTTAAAATAACTGCCACCACCCCTGAACTAACGCTGCACTCAAGTCACGAAAACTTTAATAAACGCCAAGGTGTTTAATCATGCAAATAGTGTATAGCACAATACGATTCAGTATAATATTAATGCAACACAATACCATAAAATAAAAATTAATAAAATACTGAAAAAACTCCAAAGTTATGGAAACATGATGGGTTATTATTAAATTTATGCAGCAAACCAAGTTTGGGAGAACACAATCGATGAGGTTTCACCTAGATATAGCACAATTATTGAAAATATACATGTACTACTGTACTGTACATACGGTATTTTGGAAAAATATATCTACATGTACATGTACAGGAAATAATTGTATGTGAATGGCAGCGAATTTACCGGAACTATACAAATACATGTGAATGGCTGGTGACGTGTTTTTTCAGGAATTTCATCTCTGCATTACTGCCAAAACTTACCATTTGTGCCAAAGTAATCAGCAGCCACGGGAAGCTTTCACGCAGCAGGGGCTCATTTGATATGAAGCTGAGCTCTCCAGTCAAAAGAAATGCAATGGGTAAAAGTATTACACAACCACAGTTCAGATAAAACACCAATTCTAATGATGATATCTGCAAGAAACACAGAACAAAAGTTACGTACTAGTTTCCACCATCTGTTTTTTTCTGTTTACAATAATTTTGCAGGTATTAAAAGATTGAGAACAAAAGCCAAAAGAAAATCCCAGGCTTAGTTAAAATACTTCTGACATGCAAGCGAGTAAAATCGATAGCTTTAATTGAAATATCATGACACATCAGTGTTGAAAGCAGACATGTTTGTACTAAGAATCAGCGAAAATAATGGAACAGTGACTGAAATACTGTAGTCTGACTATATATGCAGGGTTCAAAATAGCTGCCGGCTGCCGGCGATAGTCGACAGATTTTGGACCTTGCCGGCGATTTTCATTTCCACAACACAGTTCAAGATCATGGGATAATCGGCGACTTTTTCGCCGATTCAATCATTGTGACTAAGAACAAAATTATTTCACTTCACGTCTTGTTAACACTCATTATGATGAACAACTGTCTGTATGAAGACAAGCATTCATTATATTCCAATTTAATTAACTGCGTGATGTTTAGTTATTGATGCATAAAAAAGTAAGGAAATCCTATCTTTGTAAGGAAATTGACAATTGGACAAACAAGGTCGAAGCAATTCAGCGTATTTGTTACAATAGCTGTGCTGAATTTTCCTTATTTTTATGAAGCTCGAAGGAACTACTTTTATCATCACTGTGCAAATACTGTGTGAACACAATTAATTATCTCAAATTGATTAGATTGATAAATGCTAAGAGGAACATGCAGATTCGCTAGTATAGCTTGGCCTTGTAGGTTTTGTTTATACTTTTTTGCAGAATGAAAACAGCCGGCAAAAATTTTGGACCAAACAAAAAAGCCTACAAAATAAGACAGATTTTCAGAACGTTATTTTGAACCCTGATATGTAAGGGCAAGTTCCCAGAAATGATGCCCGACAAGGAATGATTGATGAAAACCAGATGAACAGTTGATAGCAATATCAAATATATGTAGCTCTTCTCTTACCATTTACTGTTTCTTTTTCAATGCAAATCTTAAAATTTTAGGCTGGTTAGACAACAGTTAAAAGAACAATAATGGAATGGTTTATGACAAAGTTCTGCAATGATGCAACAATCCTTAAGGTGGTACGGAAGGGTCAAATCATTTTTTTTCCAAAAATTACTCGATATATTGAACCAATAAAAGATTAGTCTACATACCCTAGCCGCCACTGGAAACTCAGCCGCAGCCGAGATACTCCAGAGTGACTGTTTTTTTAGTGTCTGTGTTGGAAAATTCGTAGGGTTGCCGATAAACACTATTTGGTGGCGGCTAGCTAGCCAAAACATCCTCCACACTAGTGGCAAATGTTTACAAAATATCATCAAAGTTGTACTTTCTGTTCCAGATAAAAGGCTTTTATGGTAGGCTACCACTGTTTGCAATTGCAAAATACACAAACAGCATCGATTTTTAAGTGATTTGAAAAAATTTTCTTATCCGCCATCTTGAAACTGCTAAATTAGACTCGGATTGGTCTTTGGGAAGCATTTTCCCACAATCTGGGTTAAAAATTTTGTTCAAGATGCAGGACGTACCCACCAAAATTATTGGAAAATGTAGCCTGGATTTTTGCGTCATTAAAAGCAATACACGAGGGGAAAACTTTTTTAATATGCTGCAAACTCATGTTAAAAAACTTCTACAGTATGTTCAAAATTTGAGCCTGACCCTTCTGTACCACCTTAACTTTCAACATATAACATTTGTGCAAACTTATGTTACAGTCTATAGTACCATTTTTAAACATTCCATGTTCAAACAAAACACAAGACTAATGTACACGTAAAACTACTGTACATATACATTTTTATTTTTTCGTCACGATTCCAGATACAGAAACTGACAAGGGCACTTTAGATAGAAGGAATGCAGTGTGTAGAGAGTTCTTGGCCAATTCAAGAGCTATAATTTGCTATTAACTAAGAATTGGGTGTGCAGTATTACCACTTGAAGTACTGTACAAAATAACACATTACAGGTTGCTAAAATTATTAACAGTACATGTAGCAAATTATTCATAAAATGCCAAAATCTGTGCAGTCACACATTTCAGATAACTTAAAATTATACAGTACATGTATACATACACTGTGCACCTGTTGCCACAAAATAACACTGAAAAGCCCAAGTGAGCAACCAAAAGTGATCCCAAAGAGTGCAGTTTTGATAGAGAAATAGTACTGGATGTAGACATCACTTTCACTGCAAAACACTACAACCAGTAATATGCTGCAGCCCACCACCATCAGAAAAAGCTTGTCTCTGGTGTGCTCCCAATCCCGTGAAGTCCACCACATGCCAACCAACACTACCACTGGGCTGATGGCAAGACCAACCTGGAGAATAGAAATGATGCATAATTGAAAATCAAACGGAGGTTCTTGCTCAAATCTTCAAACATTCAGGCCCCAGTTGCTGAAATGACAGATAGCCCTACTAGTATAAAGCAGATAACTGGGCACCTTATCCACTGGACTAAACAACCTAAGCAGTTAATATTTGTACATGTAGGTGTTTGCTGGATAAGGACTTGTTTGAAGGAGAGAACAATACTACATATGTCTACATGTAACCTTGTACAACTATGGTCAGAACTTTAACATTATAGTCAGAAATGCAGAAATATTTTCACATTCAAATAAGAAGCAAATCAATTGACAGTACAACTGTACATACAACTTCTATTCCGAGACGACTCAATCTAGAAATACACTGCACATGTATAGTACAAGTATTTGAACAGATATAACAGTTTTTTACAACACTAAGCAGCCTTTTATTTAACAAATAAGAATATAATTATCAGAATCTGATTTGTTTCTTTGACAATGCCTTTTCTAAGGAAATGATTATATATAATTAATGGACCTATTAGTATGTATAATGTACTCGTATTTTCCCATGTTACAGTACAAGTTTATAATTGATATTTTTTTCTGGAACGATTATACAAGTAATGAAAGATAAGGTCAAATCCTGTTTTGTAAATTACACAGGAAAGAATTAAGAGTGAAATGTAATATACATACTGTCATGTAAATGTAGAAAAACGAACTTACAATTGCCCAAATCTTTGCAAAGTTAACATTTATTGTGAGTACATGTATGTCAGTATGATGCTTGATGACATCACCATTAACATCATCATCACACATGTAACTTAACCAACATCCTACATGTACATGTGCAAGGGTCGATCTTAACTTTTTTCCTCACTGGCCAACTGGATTGTCTAGCAATGGCAGAAGTTTGGTGGTCCACAGAGAGTTTCATTGGCCATGGACATTTGAACCACTATTCAACAGAGAGCTGATTGAAAACATGCAAGTTAATATTAATGGTATTTAGTTCATTCAACCAGAAGCTCATAAGACTTAGTCTTATGAGCTTCTGATTCAACTAATTAAAATAAATTAACAGTTCAAGTCAAACAAAGTGTGTTCTAACCTATCAAATGACTTTTGATAGGTTAGAACACACCTCTTACAATTATAAAGCTAATCCTGTTCAGTTTTTGTCCCGGTTCGTTTGCCCTTTCGGTTTCCTCAGCTGATTGCCACTGAAAACTGTAACATAATTATGTAACTTGACTGTGCCATTCTCTTTTCCATAAAAAAGTTTACTCTAAATACACAAAATTACTGACTCTGAGCTAATTCACACACTTTATGGAAAATCAACAAGCACTGACTGCAGTCAGAAACTGATAGCAACAAGCTGTATTTTTAAACCAGTTATTTGAAGTACTTTAGTGACTGAACATTAATTTTACGGGCCAATTGGGCCAGAACAAGAGATGTTTCAGTTTGTCCAGGCCCACAGGCAGGATTTTTTGTCAGGGGGTGCAAATTTCGTAAACCAGGTCTCGTAAAAGCCAAATTTATGGGACAAACACACTTTTTTTTCCTTTCTTTTTTTTTGTCATTTCGATTTAGGGTAGCACCAACTGTTACGATAAACCTATTCAGGATTCTTCATCGTCTTCTTAAGCCTCCAAATAAGACCTTTTTGAGTCCGTGGAGGGTGCATAGGTACCCCATGCACCCCCTTGCCTACAGGCCTGTTTGTGGAAGATTTTAGTGTTCTTGAATCAGCCGACCACCATTAAAATCAAACCATGCATGCACCTGTACTAAAACTTATTAGCCAGGAAAACAGTGACATCAAATTTGCCACACATGTATAAAAGAGGCAAAAAAACCAAACAGAATAAATATGACATGTCACAGTCCTGCTAGCATAACTATTGCTGAACATTAGAATAAACCAAAAATATATTCTGTAATCATCTCATGTACCAAAAAAGCAATATTTTTAGTAAAATTTGCCAAAACCTGAATCTGATGATGTCATAATAATGACGTCAACAAAGATAGGATGTCAACTACATGATTGTACATGTACACTTTATTTTCTAACAAATTCTTCTTGCCAAGTTTTGGTTCAATAATATTGAGTCTGGGCAATAAGGTTAAATTACATGTAATACTCTATAATACTACCTGGTGAATTTCTGAACCACCCGAACTATTTCGAAAGACATTGAGTGCATTTCCGTCAATTGCTGTGTACACTACATACAGGCCAACAAGAGGCAGAAAACTCCACATAGAAGAGACTGCAAGTCTGATGAAAGAAAAAATTGTAATTAATTCTTGCAGTAAGTCTTCTACTTTGTGAATCAACCCAGCACACCAAATAGCATGGTGAAGACTATCCTAGCCTGCAAGCCCTGTGACTCTACACGTACATTGTACATGTACAGAAGTGCAATCTAGGCTGGCATTAAAAGTCTACCTATTCTTATGGAAACAAACTAAATATTTTTATATTGTTATTAAGAATACTTAGCATATAACAAATTGAATATTTAAAAGTTCTTAATAAATTTTCTACTATTTTCTATCAAACAATTTGAAGTCACAGCTTGGGGTCCAAAATAAACTCAACATTCTTCAAATTACAGTATTTCCCATACACTGGTATACTGTAAGTCTTTCTGTATTCAGTCAACTACGGCTTTGCACAATAGCTCCATATACATGTACTATGGACTTCATGTACATGTATATGTAACTCCTTGTGTGCTGTTCCTTGCCGTGGTAGGGAGAGGATTGCAAGCCTTAATAACCCTGGAAACTGGATCAACTGGGACCTCAATTTATACTGTACACTGTACGACCCTGCTACAAGCACAGTAGGTTTAACTTTGCTGGGCAGGTTCCAGGTGAAGGGCCAGACAAATACAGCACCAGGTCCTCCAGAATGGGGCTTGGGCATGGGCAATGGGAAAACATCTCACCCTGTTAAAAATCATTGTTCAGCATTGTTCAGTTACTGACTTATGTTGCTGGTAATGATTTTAAAAGTCGCATGGCCTGAAGAAATCTTTGTTTTTGTTTCTTATTGGTAATAAATTAAAAGCTTTCAAAAAAGTTTTTTACTTTGCTCTTGTTGTTAGTGTTAGAGACAAATACATTTATGTTGTATTCTAATTAATTATCTACATAAATTATATCATGTCAGATCAGGTCAACATCTGGTATCTATCAATCATGATGTGTTTAAACTGGACCTAAAATCTGTTATGAAAGCGGGCAATCACATTTTTGTTGTTTTGTAATTTTTGGCTTTTTTGTTTCCAGAAAGTGTCAAGTTAGGCTTAAATAATCCCAACCTGAAATAAATAGCCATTTGGCAAACGAAAATAGTCAAGCATTATTGAACATGTGTTTCCTGTGAATGGTACAATCATGTAAATTTACTCTTAACTTGTCTGTGATTGGCTTGTATCAGGTAAAGTTTACCCAGCTAAAGCAACCAGAACAGAAATTCTGCACTGTGATTGGTTAAGGCAATGGTAAACTTTACCCTCAAGATCAAGTAAACTTTTTTTTCTCCATATTGTTTTAATTTGAACACTCCATATTGTCTTGATCCCATGTTCTTTGTTATTTTAATGCTCTGGGCCCAGTTGTTCAAAGCCCGATTAGTGCTAATCCTAGATTAACTCTATAGGTTTTATTAAGAGTTAACCGAGGATTAGTACTAATCAGGCTTTGAACAACTGGGCCCTGGTTAACAAGTGAATAAATGTTGTTGTTAGGCCAAGGATTCAGTTTGAAAACCAAATCACCTGTTAATGGCTGGAATGTGGCTGTTGTGTTACTGTTGACCTTGAAAATCCTTATAGAAAGCGAGCTTTGTGCAATAAGTAATTACTGTATGGGATGACAGGAATGCTAACTATTTATAAAGGACAACAAGACTTTTGTTCAAAAACCCAGTCCCATTAAAGCGAAAGCAAGCTGTTCTATCAATCAAAGTAAAACAGATCATCATCTCGCATTTAGGTAAAGGAGAGAAAAGAATAATTTTAGCCCAAGAATTTACATGTACTTTAGCTTAGCATTACATGTAGCAAGCAGCAGATCTCTGACATTCAGAAGAACAAAGAAAAGATTCTCAAACTCAATGACAGCATCGAGGCAAGTGAAGGTTAAAATTAAAGTCCCTGAATTAAGCTGACAGACAATGAGAAGTTGGATTAAGCCCTGTACATGTAAGCCTAATTTATTCAACATTGATCTAATGGGACACCAATTTTAGATCCACTTCTGCAAGAGAATGGCAGATCACAAATTCAAAGTACAATTAGCTGGTTAGAGAAGTTCAAAACACAGCATGGCATCAGAACCCTCCACTTAAGGCAAAAAACTTTCATTTATTTAATATTCATATTTTCGATTATCTAGACTCTCAATTATTCGGAGTCCAGATAATTGAGGTTTGGCAAACTGAATACATCCTTAATAAAGAGAGAGAAAACACATTCCCAGAAGCAAATGTAGAAATTCTAGTGGTATGAAAGCTTCCAGAAGGAGAGTGGGTGGTTAGACAGTGTATTGCTGTAAGTTATTGCTTGCAGCTGCAAAAACATTAAATCTTAAGGATAAATTGTGCTACCACAGGGATAAATTTAGCCCAGCAGTTGAGCAGGGTTAAATCCTAATGGCCTTTTATACTGTAACTTCTTTGTTGTGAAGCATTACATTGTACAAACGTACATTGTAGCTGCCTCGATTACAGAAAACATATTTGTCAATACAACTACTTTTACATGTACATACATGTATGCATGTACATGTACAGTAATTAATAATCAAGCAACATTTTGACTTCAGTAATACTGTAAAAGTCTTTTAACAAGAAAAGGAAAACATAAAAGAATGATTGAAACAAAAGTTATTAAAATCTTTTTTGATAATCAAATTGCCCTAAATTGGAAAAAATAATTTTAAGCGAGCTCAAGGCATAAAAATAAAACTAATCATATAGAATATTGTTTTACCTTAAACAGTGAACTAAAGTCAAACAAACCAGAGTTGCTCTCCTGCCCTTGTCACATCTTTAAATTTGCTGAGCCTGGCTGACAAATTAAATGCTACCTGCCTACTCAGTCGTACTTAAAACTGTCAATGATAAAAACTAAATGACTTGATGAAAGATAACAATCAACCTATGACTACTGTATGTAGCACTAGCACTGGCCTGGTTTGTACAATAACATGTAATATTCTGCAGTAATGAGGACATTAGAGAACTTAAGCAACCAGGACAGGAACGTCAACGAGAACATTACAAAACAATAGACTTAATTACAGAGTACAATAACTTACACAGGAATGCAACCAGCTGGCAATCTTTCCGTCGTCGTCTTTACAAAGCAGAATGTGAAAAGCTCAGTTCTGGAGTTTTGAAGAGAACGTGAATGTCGGAGTATGAATCATTTCAATCTTAGTGCAGCTTCAGAATTAAAGCTTCTATTTTTTCATATTTACACACCTTCAGGTAATACAAAAAAGAAACGAATGAGTTATACAACAAGAAAAGGGAAAACGAAAAGTTAAAAAATCAGCAGCCGTCTTCGTTGACGTTCCCATCCTAGCTGCTTAATTAAGCTCTCTATTATCTCACATCACAAACTTCTACCAAGGGCCAAAAGAGAAAAAAACCAAGTGATATCATGCTCATGCACTCACCATTTTGGAATATATTTTGTAATTTATCTCAGGAATAACTATACCAGAAATAACTTTTCATAATCTTCATTTAAACAAAAACAATTTACCCCTGAGCTAACTATCCTTGGGAGAGCAGATTAATCTTTGAGTTAGTGCTATCCCAGGGAGAAGTTACATTGTACTGTACACCACTGCATGGTTTTCATTGTATGTTCCACATGTACATTTATAAGGGTTAAAAGTTAAGCAACTTCCCATACATTTGCTGTAATTTTTAGCCCCAGCTGGTACCAAACCAAGTTGGCAATGGAAACCATGCAATTGCTCTATTAAGGGGCCATTCCTTTTTATCCAAACCCTCCTGTTGAAAAGATTTCCAATGGGATTGCAAATGCAGGAACACAGCGACTACAGATTTTAATGTTTTTTTAAAAAGGAGAATTAAGGCTTTTTTTAGACAATAAGGCTTTTTCCAAAAAGAAATGTTTAGATCTTTTTATATTATTTCCAATTTGTTTATATTTTAGTTTTAGGACATCTTTTGTCATGTTAGCCCCTTTTCAATTAAAGATATTGTTTATAATGTAAAGTTTGGCTTAGGATTAGAGATGAAGAGACACTACTTTTGTGGAAATGCTCTAATAAAGTCTTTACTATTATTATTATTATTATTATTATTATTACTGTATTTGACTGAGTAAGCGCCCACCCCCCACGTGCAATAAAATTAATCTGGCGAAAGTTTGGGGGTAATTAGCAATCGAGAAAATTTGACAGGTTAGAGTTTTTCGATCTTGTTTACCACAAATTGACAGCACGGATTATCTTTTTACGGACTACTGACAACCGTATTGTAATACAAAGCTTTGTATACTTTAAATTGCAGATTTATTACAGTTACTACCGGTACATGTATATCTTTGTTTTTTGTTAAAAAAGTCAATAGTTACAGTTTTACTGTGATTTTGAAAAAAGATCGAAATAAATATATCTCTGAAAAGGTCGGCTTCCCATTGGTCACATCCTTTGTGCAGCTTTCCTTTCACTGTCAATTTCAGTCACGTCGTTTAGGCGCCAAGCGAATGCAAATTTTACCGACGATTAAACAAGCTACATTTTTGTTTTCGTGTGCATTTTATTTTCAGTGTTACAAATTGAAAAAAGAACGAAGGGTGCAAAGTTGTTTTTAGCGAAAATTAACAATTGCAGTACAATTGCAGTCACAAATAACCAAGCACAATCAACTCGTTAACAAACGGATACTTCATTCCAAAAGCTAGGACGACTTCACACCACGCTTGAATTCCTTTCATTGCAAATGCACTTTATTATTGTCTGATATTGATAAAACAACCATTTCGAAGCAGCATTAAACACAAAAATTTTGTAGACTTTCTGTAATAGTTTTGTTATTACTACAATTTTATTATTAATGCAGCAAGCCTGAAAAAAGAATTTTGTCACAAATATTTCCTCCAAAAATACCCTGTGCAAGAACTTTTGTCTGAAAAGGGGGTTGGGCGCTTACTCGGGCATGGGCGCTTACTCGGTCAACTACGGTATGATGATGATGATGATGTTATTTCCAAGGGGTTAAACAAATCAGCAACCTTTGAACTTGCAATTTTCCCCGAGGTGAGTAGCAGAAAACATTTTTTCTTAAGGTAAGTAGAAAAACTTGCTATATTTGAGGGGGGGTTAACAAGTCAGCACTTACTGTAAGGTGGTTCCAACCTGTTTTCCATTTTGCTGTGCCTCTGAACTTTATGAAGAGCTTTCTCAAACACCACAATAGATTCCTACCAGTTTTTGTTTGCTGGTGTTAACAACAACATTTCAGCTTATCGATCCTTGTACTACCACCAGAAATTCTGTTTCCATGGAAATTTGTCAGGGTCTAAAACACACCCTATTTTTAGCATTAAATTGCATTTTACACAAAAATTAGCCGGTGAACTTCCTTTTTTATTTCGTCAAAATTGTTTTCACATCAAAGCACACATTTAAGGAAATTTTTAAAAAATCTGTCAAGAAGCTTTAGCACTACCTTAATTTTTTTTAAATATTAAGGTGGCACCAAAACCTCTTGACAGAATTTTTTGAAATTGTGTAGTTCCAGAAAATATCCATACCCCCACCCTGAAGGGAATTTTTTTGACCCACCCCCACCCCCCGGGATTTTCCATTTTTCCAAGGTGGTGGCTACCCCCC
>JAOBYE010411200.1:0-14161 GCA_025403585.1 Parazoanthus swiftii
AAAGAAAAAGATCATCTAAACCTGTCAATTTTTTCGCCAGGAAAGTATTATTTTATACATTGTTTTATTTTAAACAACTTTTCAAAGTACCGTAACAACTATTTATAAATAAAGCAAAATAATTGTTTTCGTATGGCAAATAATGAAAAAGTAGTAAAAGATGGACTCCCAAGTCAGTTGCATCAACTAAACAAGCTCTCTTTATTTGATTGTTTCGAAGAAAATATTTAGCCAATGAAAATTTGGAAACTAGTAAAGTCGTAAAATGGGAAAATAAAGAAGTGTACCACTACTTAGGTTGAAAAAATTATTTGTATTAAAGAACACGGTGTACTAAACATTTTTGGGAAATATCGAAGTGTTCTTTGCATGAAGGTGTCTGAGTTGGGCAAGGGATTACTGTTGGTGTGTTTGGTAAAGGATCCGATGAAATGGCAGCTGCTTTACTTCACACCTGATGTTCACATGTAACCAAAGCGCCGTCGACAGTCGTAACTTACCATAATTTTTTCTGATCGCCTTCCTAGATTTAAGCCAGCACCAAAGGAGATAGCTTCTTGCGTTAAAAGAAGGCCCACCATAATCGTCAAAACCATCTTTGGCAGGCTCATTGTTGCTCACTAGCTAGTTACCATTCAAAGATCTATGGTTTATACTAAAACCTGTGCGGTAGCATATCGAGTTCCTCTTTTTAAAACTTTAATTTAAAAGAATCGGATTCATTTCGCCGAGTAGTTAGCATATCGCGAGCTATTAATATGTTTTGAAATTTGAATTTAATCAGTGTTATCACATCAGAACCAAGAAGTTTGAGACGGGGCGTAACACATCCACCGGAAAGGCCAAATCCCCAGTTATTAGATTGAAAAACATCATTGTTGTTGCAGTGATTAAGAAAAAATATAAGTTATAAAAACTACTAGCAATGAAATACGTCCCTTTTCAGTCTCATAATAAGGAAGCACACTGATGTATGTATTATATGTTAAAGAAAGAAGGTAGTAGTTTTAGAAATTAATGTGTTTTTTGTCATCTTTTCAATATGACATGTAACTGGATTTCCTTTGTTTCAGTGCCTTATCTTGTATGGTGACTCTCCTTTTAAAGCTTGACATGTAAATTCCCTGTTCAGGCAAATCAGTAAAAATTAAACATGAGATGTTTTTTCTGTGCAACAAGAAATGTTTTTGTCGTTTTTATAGACTCAGCAGTCTGTTTTAACAATGGTTTTGCAGTAAAACCGAAGTACTTACAAATCAAAACTTAATATCTTTGTTAAGGCCAAGCACGAATAAAACTTGTTGTAGTTTCTACACTGTTAGAGATATTAATTATTTTTGACCATCAACAACCGCTCAACTTGGTTCGGCTTAACAGATACTGTTTGAAATCAGTCTTGTTTTTTTTCCAAGATAGATAATATTGCGTGAATTTTAGTAATACCAAAAAGATATAAAGAAGTGGTATTAAACGAAATCAAACTTATTGTGCAATTAGTCAAAGTCAAAATTAACAGGTTGTCACACAGAGCTATCGGAAATTTTGAGTACGCACTATATTGCCAGACGAACGCAAACTTTGTATTAAAAAATAGGTTTCTAAATAGTTTGTCAAACTAAATTTTCAAACGCCAGTTACACTGGGAAAAACTAAGAGCTTCAATTGCTTTCTGGCCAATATTTGAAATAAGAAACAATAATACAAACAAAATTTCAAACGCTTTAGCTTGCTAAAAGCACTTTTTCAATCACATCAAATTCGTCGGCAAAGAAATTAAATTGCAATGGTCTTCAGCTCATCCAGGAAATAAGAAGACAGTGTAATGAAATTTAAAAGTTAGCAAATGCATAGACACTTTGTCATGTGACATCAATACAAATTTTATTGACATATCTCCTAAAATAGGGTTCATGAATCAAATTTTGTCCACTACTAGAAACTAAATCTTAGCAAGTACAACACTTTGGTTCCTACAGGAGTTACGATCGTTGAAGATTCCTGCAAACTTTCAATTCCTGCTTCTCCACTGCATCCTTTTGATAATATAGAAAAAGAGCAAAAATTGTTCCAAATCTAAATTACAATTATGGTACACCTTCATCATTATCATGACTCTTCTTGTTGTTAGGGAATAGACGTTCCAACATACAGCAAATAGAAAAATTAGGAGATTGAAGAAACGCGAGGGAGGATGATGACTACATCGACAACGGACAAAGTTCATATATCATCGAAAGCAGTAGTAGTAGTAAGAAGAAGAAGAAGAAGACTAAATGCGCATATAACAGAAAACAAACTGATCGAGTATTTAGTAACGAGGAACAATTTAAAACTTTTCATATAAAAGATGTTGAGAAATATATACTATGAGAAATAATATAGCTATAAAAACTTTACAATTGAATGGCCGGTTTATAATAATGATAATAATAATAATAATAATAATAATAATAATAATAATAATAATAATAATAATAATAGTGGCAGTAGTAGTAGTAATAGTAATACCTTTATTAATAACAAAAACTGCCATGTGAAAGAATTGCGTATAGTTTGCATGGCATTATAAATTACATGAATAAAAATTGCTTTTATGTAACAATAGGTATGTTGAAAAATATCAACACAATTGAGATGAACATATTTGAAAGTTTTGTAAAAGGTTCAGTGCTCTATGTTTATTTTGGATTGTAAGTTGGAGGGAGCAGATAGTATAGTCTGTGTGATGGGTTTGCTACAACTGATCTGAAAAAAAAAATGAAGGCCTGGCGAGGATCAAAGGTGTTGATAATGAAGAGAGTGGAATTAATGATATAGGGTGCGTTCGTTTGGGTCTATTCCGGAGTAGGAATACATCTATCATGACAGTTATCTGGGCTGTGATTGGCTGAATTATTTTCAGCGATGACAACCTATGTAATCCTATTCCAGAGTAAACGAACGCACTCATATAGCAAGTAGTACCTTTACCGTTTAGGGATTCGTGTGCTTTGCAAATCTTCACATTGTATGTTTCCTTATAAACACATTTTAAGTAAGTAACTAAGTGTGCTGTGAAGCTCAGTTATACAACAAACAAGTATATCCATTCTTAATGCAACAAACTGTTTAAAGCGTTTTTAATTTTCAAGCCGATTTACAAGTTTTAAGAGTTGAAACAAGGTCTCAGGATTTCATTACTCAAGCATATCATTACAGTGACGTGCGAAAGTGGGTTCAAATGAGGTCGTTTCTTCCTTTTTCCGTTGCTTTATAATACCAAAAATATACTTCATATGTCAAGCGGAGACATTTGGATTTACAGTTATGTTAACAGTGTCTCCATGCATTGGTTTGTTACTTCGATGATATTGGTAACCAATTTTCTGTTGTTTTTTTTATACAGAATGTCTTCGAGTCATGGCATTCGTAAACCATTCTTGCGGAATACACGATCTCGTGTTTCTTTGCTTGGAGGCCTGCAGTATTTCTCGATGGCAGCAACGCACCTTACTTGTTCCATGTTTACCGCGTCCTTGAAGGGAACAACAGCATCGAATTACTCGTGAAAAGAAACAAACACAGAAAAGAGAAAACTACGACACTGAGAATACAATGGTAGCAACTGATAATAACAGAAAATTATAAAGACATTAGGATCGCGGTCACGTTGTGTTTACAAACACAACTTCCTGTCTTTGGTGCCTGGCTTAAGCACATTCAGTCTGGATGTAGAAAAGCCGAACACAAAATAGGAGAAAAGACAGTTCGAAGTGAGAAAAATGGAAAGAATATACCACGCCTTTTCAAAATAAGAACTAGATAGTTTGGGCCGTGGCTCACTGCTCTTACCACTTTGGTAGTTTTAATGTAAAATTGTCATAAATTGTTTTATTTTTAACATTATGAAGCGTCAAGGTCAAATGAAAAGGATTTTTATGGTTTCTTATTATTACGAATCTAAGTTTCAGACAAGAAATGATTGCTCTCAAATTGTTCGTAACATCTGAGCCAATCTAAGCTCCATCCAGTAACCTGACAGTCTTTGCTAAAATGTTACTGACATGTCAAACATTCTTTCAGGATTATACAGCGGTAATTATAACCCTGAAAGTTAGTCAAGAAGTGAAAAACTTTATTCAAAAGCATGTTAAATTTTAAATCTGAGTTTTATTGCTTTTATAAGTTGTTCTTGTAAAAAAAAAAAGGGTGCAGCAGTTTTTGATAACCAAACATAGTCACACAGCCAGCGAGGCCGGAGAAGGCAAGAAAACTTCAGGGGCCGCGCAACAAGTAAATTTGATAAAATGTGAAAAGATCGCAGCACTATACAACTAAGATCGAAGAAAAAATCAAAGAAAGAATGGGAAATGTTTAAGTAACGCAAAACTGGAGCGACATTATGGATCGCTTTTGGGTGTCATCGAAATACATACCAAAGATTTAGCAGCTCGTTTTCCTCCAGGCCAGCCAGCGGAAAAGCATTCTCCCGTTTCAAGAAAAACTGCCAACATAGTGACAAGAAACAAACAAGTACAAACTGATCTCATGTTGGCTGGTCTTAGACACACTAAAAATCCTAGAGATATAAATCTTACAAGTAGAATTCCTGTTCTGCCAAGAAGCAAACCAATTGAAACTATTTAAACCTTTGGCCCGAGTTAATACGAAGTCATTATGACAGGTGGATGGAGTGAAATCAATAGATCTATAAATTCTGTAATGTATAGCGCAATTTTCCTTTTAGAAATCCAAAACGACACCAACATCTTTTGTACTGCTATTCCCCTCTTCTCCACGCCGACATAGTATGATTTGATGACATTCCTTGTGAACAAACACTTCACGAACACATCATTTCAAGAGTATGCATGACTATAAATCTCCAATGAACGTTTCAGCAATGTTTTCTTTTTCTATTTTTCGTCTGAGTTCAAGCACTTTAATCACTGAGATTGTGTTCAAGGTGTTAATAGCTCTGACTAAAATCAGTTTGTCTGCAGTCGAAAAAATTAATAAAAAGTAAGCACAATTATATACTATTGGATCCATTCATTAGTGATGGCAAAATCTTAGGAAGTCCTGTAAAACGCTCTCGACTCTTAATTGTTTATACAAAACTGCTGGATGTTTTTTTAAAATACAATGTCTCTCTACTACATGTAAAAAACTATCACGAACTGTAAAAAGAATTACGGAAAGACTTCAAAGGAGTAAGAAGTAAGTAAGTAAAGTAAACTTGGAACTCAAAACACAAAGGAATATTTAATTGCAATTATGGGAGGAAATAAACATATATTTATCCCGCCCAGAAATTAAGAGGAAGATCAAGTACCGCCCTAACTCCAATTTCCTTCTCTGCTTGTAGAAAACGTGATTGAAATATTGCCGATGTGGATTCGGTAATATTAAAAAATAATGTATTCTCTTTGCGGATAACTTAATGAAGAATAACAGGAAGTTCATAACAATACTCCTTCAGCTGACTAAATCAAGTAAAACATTTTTTAAGAATTATCTTAAAACCAAATGGTTTTAAAAATAAATGAAAAGTCTACGAACATCTAATAATTTAAGGGATCGAAGATTCTAAAAGCTAGAGTAGGAAAGGTGAGCGCCGGCAAGTTTACCGCGTGACAAAGGTGCCGCGACACTTGTTAATATCCGCCTACCATTGCTTTAAATTAATTTTTAATATTGTCAAATTATCTTGTTTCATCTTTCCAAACGTTACCGGGAAAGAACTAAAAGATCGTAAGACTCGACGAGTGCAAGTAATCCCACAAACACAATGCATGTTAAATAATTATTTTTTAAAGCAAGCTTTTAAAATCGCACAAAAACTGTTTAAATTTATATTTGTTAATAGAGATAAGTAAGCTATGCTTTACTTTCTGTATTTGGTTTATCTGTAAACTGTATAGCGATATTACAGTTACTGCAATTCTCTTTTAACAAGATGCATGCTTTTTCTGAACCCAAAAAGTGGAAGTTGGAAACAAATTATTCCCAAAGGAGATATACTAAGCATCCATATACACTTTATGTCTTCAGACTATCAATGTTTTACTTTCAGTAAATTGAGCACTAACATGTCGAGGAAAACCTTCGCTAAATTAGTCATGTAAAGTTTTTTTTTTTTTGCTACAATTATGTGCTCCAAAACTGGAGTAGAGTTTACTGAACTATGTTTGTTCTCTCAGCAGTATCCTCAACCTAGAAACTTATTCATCTTCTAACTTTTACACTGTTAGTTTTTCAATGTCTAGCCTTTGTTAGCGGATGTCTTTGAATGATTGTATTGTTATCACCACCAGTCCTTTTGTGCCATAATAGACATATAAGGCCCTAATACAACGTAAACATCCCAGTCATGGCCATTTTTCGTAAGCCAAACACAGTTTAATTCTAGTGCCAGTTCATTCTACGCCGATCTTTTCAGTGCCATCCTTTATCCTCCTCTTCTCCTTTTGCCTTCTGCGGTTTGAATAAAACTATTGTTACAATATCGTTGCTGTCCTTTTTCATATGCCTTCTTGTTCGGGTTCAATCCCCGGCCTGCTCAGTGGTTGAACTTTGGGCGACCTTTTTTTACCACACCGTCCGTTGACAGGGACGTTAAGCCGTTGGACTAGTCTCCCACGTTCTATCGGGGACTTAAAAGCACCCACACGCTTGTTGATAGGAGTTGGTTAATGCCGGTGTTGTGGACTGTCACCTCTTGTAATTGGGAAAACTGAGTGTTCCTCTGAGTGGGGAAACTGAGAGTCCCTCTAGCTCCCTTTGGGGAAAAAGCTGATTAATTTTAAAAAGTTAAATGCTGTTTTCTGTCGCAATCCTATGTTGTCATATGTAAATGAATATCAAGGAACTAAAAGAAACACATCGGAGCAGGTTGATGCATTTGTTAAAAGTTGATTTTTTAAGGCAACAAGGAGTTAAGGTAACATCGCGCTTTTCTGAGGAGAGTTCTACTTCCTGCCAAACGTACATCTTGCAGGAATTGATTCCTTAGTTGCACGACGTTATTTATAAATTTGGTTGATTAGAATCGCACTGCAATTGCTCTAGAAACTTATTTGAACACTTCTAGCTCAATTGCGTTGTAAAAGAACAACTCGCACAAAACAAAAACGTTTTTTTTTGTCAGTTAGTATTTAACTGTAAAGTCATATTTGTTTCATCAGTTACTTGAATGGAAAGAAAGGGAGTGTTTCAAATGTTATTCGATGATTTTATTCGTTGTTTGTAACGTTTTTTTTAAAAAATAATTTGTCAGAAATGCTTCAAAAATTTGACACAGTGCAAAACAAATGGCCGCCTTCTTGGATTTCATAGAATGGTACTGCGTACTACCTATGACGTCACATATTACGTGCAAGCTACCTATGTTCCAAGAAAGTCGCGCAATTAACTTCAAGACTAAGAATTATCAGTTGTCTAAAATATTTTGTTAAAAATTGGAGAAAAATATTAAGAAAGTTCAAATTTGGCAAAACATAGCTTCGAAAATGGCGTTGTCATGGCAACTCGCTTTACCTTTGACCCAAACTTTCTCTAAAATTTTGTTCTCCAATAAATTTTAGGCAAATTCATCAAATTTGGTGGCTATACTTTGATTATCAAGAAAGTTGTCGACGGTTGAAATAGCGCGGGCACTTTCTGCCGCCCCCCCCCCCCCCCCTCCCCCGTAGAATAGAGCTAAGTGAATTGTAGAAACGTCTCTTCACATAAAATACTTTAAAGGTCGTGACGTCAACCGACGTCAAGCGGCGTATTCGAGCTGTACAGAAGACAACGATTCGTTTCTCAAAATAAATGTTAAAACAGCAACTGGTCATCAGCGGGATTCCTAAAATGTGTGCAATTCTACAATTAGTTTCGGCTCCATTAAATCCCAGACCAATTGCAGAACATTTTAGGAGGAACCACCCACCAAGTGAGCACATTTACTGAGTAACAACTAAAAAACAAATTTGAATAGATTAATCTAACCGCGTTGCTTATTATTTAAAATTGGTCAGAGTTTTAATTTGCAAGCGAAAAAAGTGTTAGTTTCGTTTATCAAGATTTAATTTAGCCCACAAGAGCAAGTGTGAGTTCAACTTGTTATGGCCAAGTCTTCGTATTCTCCTCCGGCTAAACTGACTCTAAATTATGTCGTTTTCGACAAATACAATAGAAATTGATGAGTTCTATTATTTTATTTTATTTCTTTTGCAGACCTATTACCAAATTAAGAAAACCGGAAAGTTTAATTTATTTGAACAACTAAGAGTTTTTGTGAAGTTATCGTTTGAAAATAGTTTAGTGCTTCACTTCAAAAAGGTATATAATTTTGGTTTCCTATTTTTTTAAAATGCAGTTGCATTATTCACCAAGCTATAAATTATAAATTACCAGGGTTCATGTGCGAAGTCAAAGTGTGTGAAAATATAATTCAAAACATATCTGTTTGATATCGATTTCCCCCAGTGCCATTCTTTTTGACTTTATTATTACACTTGGTAACTTTTTTAATAAGAAGGTTGGAACTGAAAAATGTCAAAAGTTAAGAACATGCTAAGAACATATATCAGGGAGAGACCGAAAAAGGGATTTTAATTTCAGATAACTTTGAAAATGGAACGAAGAACCGCTAATAAATGTCGTAAGAGTGCACAAGCAGTGCATTTGGGTACATATACCAGAGCAAAAAATGTTAAAAACAGCTTCAAAACGTTCAACTTCAAAAAAGTTGTTTGTATGACGTATGACTTGCCCTATGTTATCCTCGGCAACTACTGGTTTAGTATCACCTTATAACATCTTTCCCTACAATTTTTCAGTTATTGACAATTAAACATAAATACGACTATTAACCAACTACTATGTATTTTTCAAAATATTAACATTTCTATAACAAAGGTATAAAACTGCTGTTTGCATTAATAAATTATCAGCAAAGGTGACGGCCTTTCTTCTTGGTAATTGTATATTTGACACGCAGTTCTTTCGTGCATGAGGCAGTTATTATCATTTCTTGAACTGATCACCGCACGTGATCCTTGCAGGCAATCAAGTTGAGTCTCATTTTTACTTTAGACTCGCTCATTGACTAGGGAAGGTATTCGATATACACTGACTTAAAGAAAAATGCCAATTTATAGGGCTGGTAGTCATAGTGCCAGTCGACGAATAGCTAAAAACAAGTGGAAAAGCGCTGCGGCAAAGGCATCTATTGTAGCTGCATGGAAATCACGCGAAAAATCCAAGCAACAATCTCAAGGAGAGAAAGATACGTCTGCTGGCGATAAAAAATCGAAGTCGACTGTCAGCTTGCAAGTACCGACTCTTGACAAGGGCAAGAGGAAAAAGCTAAACCGACTGTTAATGGATATGTATGCGGAGGATTTTACAGAAGATATGCGAATGTTACTGTTACTCCTAAAAGAACTTCATGTTAGTGACGAGGACATGAATCTTTACAGGAAGCAACTTGTCAAGATGGAAACAAAGAACATGGAAGAGGCTTTCAAGAAAGGAATTGAGGTTCAAGGAAAAGTTCAAGCTACTACACTCTAACAGGGTACAAAGCATGCAGTTTCAGTTCTCGGACAGCAATTATCGGGAACTTCGTGGTGTACTCTATAACATTAACTGTCTTGATCTTTGTCGAACTCTAACATTAACTATCTTGATCTCTGTAGAAGTGTTTGGATCAACGTAACGAACTTTTGTTTATTCGTTTTTTAAAGGAGATCGTCTCATTTTTTCGATTTTTGTTGACCATTTTCGCTACCTTGTAGTTTTCATTCGAGATTTCACATATGAAATCCTGTCAAAGAAAGACGATTACAATTAGAAAAAACGAGTTGCGTCGTGCAGGAATATTCCTACCTTTTACGATAAATTCGCTGTAAATTGAAAAGTTAACAAAGAAACTCATACATGTACTTGTGGAAGTTTGTGTTACTGGACAAGACATTTTATGACTTATGTATAATAAAATAGTCTTCTTAGAATATCGAGCAGCGTTAAAATATTTATTGCAAACAAATTCATTTTAATTAAATAACTATGTTGTGACTGCTTAGAAAAAGTTTGCTGCTGGACATTATGAGAAAAGAATTGCTTTTGAAATTAAATAGATATAATGATTTGCGTATAGTGTAAACATTTGAACTCAGCACTGTTCTCGAAAGATCCAGAGAAGGTCCAAATAATATGAAAGACATACGGTGTATAACAGGGTTTTTTCAGGTTGTACCTTTTCGTGCTACATCTAATTGGCACTGTTTTAAAAGTATTTTGTTCTAAAAACAGATTATTTTAGATGTTTTATTTATCGGAGCAATTTAAATCCGTCAGTCTTACAATTCGTTTTAGAAGAATACTTGCCACTGATTAAGTTTATCTGTAGCGCAACCGTCTTCAATTGGCCTTAACTTTATGTTTAGCTTTCATGTTACAGATACATCTCAGAAATGAGTAACTCATGTCAAACAATGTGAAGTTGTCTTTCAAAGCCATTAAAGTCAATAAGTGTGTCTTAAGTAGCAAAGTATAGTCACCACTGACGGGACGATAAATATCGTTACTGTAACTTGAAGAAAAATAAAAATGGTTATTACAGATAGCCGGTACTCCTTATTTTTTCATTTGTTTTGAGTGCAAATAAAAGGGTTATTGTTGTTGTTATTTTTTTTTTATTTATTGCAGCTTTTACCACAATGTTGAAAAGAAGAAAAAAAGGTACATATACTACTTATAATACACTGAAATGTCGATGCCCAATAATCCTGGCTAAAAGCAACACATTGGTGGCGATGTCAGATGTTATGTGCTGAGTGACGTTTGGGCCAAACAGATTTTTGTTTCGACAATATTTTTCCCTTAATATTTGTTTACATACAAATATTTCCGTGGTGGTGAAATACACATTCGTTATTCCTTATCTTGATCACATTCTTTTCATAGACTTAATTTGCTGAAGTTTTCATTATATATGTTAAGATAATTCAAAAGGAAACGTTATTAACACTTTAAGCCGTCGATTTCACTGGACGCTTAGGTAACAAAAAACACCTTTCTGTGTTTAATGTGGTATAATTAAAATTGAGTAAATTCATACATCTTAAGGACAACTCTTATGGATGTCTTTATATTTTACTTAATAAAAATAACTTAAGGTCAGGGTCAGTTTCCGAGTTCTCATATGTTATTTGTGTTCCTACCTTACCAACCTCGACTCAAAGTTTTTGATCATGGCCAGTAGCAGTGGGGCGTAATATGCATACGTCCCATTATGGTTACAAACTAGGTATTATTATAAACACATTGAGGCTTGCATGTATTGCGTAGCGCTGAGCTTAAATTAAGCACAGAGTATCAAAATCTTAAAACTCACAAAGCACTACGACGTAAACTCGGTGAGCGTAGTTCTTGTAACTGAAGACACTCCTGTTTAGGTTAAATGAATATCGTCGCCTGCAATTAATAGCAAACAATTATGCGTATTAAAGTTGATGTGAAACCTAAGAATATGTTACAAAAACTGTATTATTTAACTTCTTTAATTTCCCCATTTAGCCTGTAAACTCATGTTTGTGTTCTCTTCAACAGTTTCAACATGTTTTTCTGAAATTTAGCTAAAGTTCACAATTTCGAAAGTCCAATATGGCGGACAAAACGACCGAAATGTTCTACAATTAGGCTAAGTAAAGTACTATTTGCATGCATAGGGTTAGCTGTATATGTTCTTATACTGAAAATCATAGGGTTCAGACTACCCACCCCTTTAGTCCTGGATAAATTGTACCATTAGCAGTTTATATGCTAAAATTATAGGTTAAATCCAGCACATCACTTACTTTTTAAAACACTTTTAGGCTGCCCGCCTCCTTTTCGCCTGCCCGCTCTTTTTTTTATTATTTATTATTTTTACTTATATCTAAAGATCTTTTTAAAAAATGTGAAATGCCTGGACGAAAAACCCGCTTCTGCTGTAAATTAAACTCAAAATACGAACAGATTTTGATACTTGTTACAAGTTATAAATGTATCCGATACTCCATTATGTGTGCGGAACACATTCGCTAGTTGTGAGCAAGGAAGGTCTTCCAGCCAAAACAGTGGCTGAGAAATACATGAATACTGAAATATATTTTGGACATTGCAACATTATTTTGAATTCTTGAAATAATGACTAGAACTTAATGCTTGCAAGACATTTCCCTGGTATATAAACCTGTGTCGCGCTAAATGGAGATCTGAAATAGCTAAATACTGATGTATTTTAATTAATCTTCCAAACAACAAAGGAGGCTTGTATTGGAAGTTGAAAGTTCACAATTCTTAAATAATTAAGGATTAACATGAAAGACTGGCTGGTATATAAATATTATAGTTGGCTATATAAACTCTTGAGATGAAATGGAGGCCATATTCTGCTGTGTCACTGGAAGCAAGAGGACGTAAACCTATATTTTGGAAAATAAATAAAACCTCCCGAGCCTCATGTTTTTGGCGATTTCGGACGGGAAACTAACAGTTTATTTTTTTATTTGGCCTTAGCTTCCGTATTTGCTTCTTTACCTAAAGTCAGAGCTCTCAAATCGATGCTTAAGCCTTGTTAAACTTAACCTTTGTGCTTCTCTTCGAAAACTTTCCGCTAATTTTCCAGCCTTTTTTTTGTTTTTTTCTAAGCTTTTGATATCCTTGCCTAAGTAAATTCTTAATGTTGTTTGTTTCGTTTTTAACAAGCTTTTCCTTGCATTTCTTCAGTTTTTGCTGACCAATCTTAAGTTCATCCAGAAGAAGCATCAACATTTCCATATCTTCGGAAAAGTCGCCTGCATACATGTCGATTAGTAGTCGATTCAGTCTTTTCCTTCTTCCTTTGTCAAGAGTCGGGATCTCAGAATCAATTTCGGGGATTAGCTTCAACTCGCTCAGGTCTTCCTTAGTTTCCTGTTTCTCAAACATTTCTTCTTTCTTTGTTTGCTCTTTCTTGCTCTGTTTGTCGACGGGCTTCAGCTTTGACGCTAAAGAAGCTGATGTAGCGACGTTTTTCCATTTTATCTGAGTTTTTTCGGTTTTCTCAGTTTTCTCTTCGTTCTTTTTCAGTTCGTCCTTGTTATTATCCTCTCGGCTTGCATTCTGTTTTGCTGTTGTTGACGCTTCTGCTGACACCGCTTTCCATTTTGCTGCAGCACGTTTCCTGCTTGCATTCCGACCAGCAGCTCTGTAAACAGGTGGCATTTTCCTACAGCTTCCTTGTCCTCTAAACTCCTTTGGAATTGAGTAGCAAACTGATGGTAGATTTTTCCCACTTAACAACAAGAAAGCTCTTTCCTCTTTGCTAAACACGTTTTCAGCTAGGACAAGACCTCAATCGTTAGGAATAAAGCTTCGCAACAGTTTAAATATTTACAACCTCTATTAACTCTTCGTGTCAGTACTTGTCCATCTAAAATTAAGTTGTCCGTTGGACACACAAGAACGCATTATTTGTGCGGTAACGAAGGAGCAAAAAGTGTTTCTAATTAGGCTTAATTCGAATTAGTTCCTCTTTTTCCAGCGAATCGAATTGTTTAGACGTACTCTTCATCTATGAAAAACATTGATACATTTTTAACATGAAGGATACCACTAATTTTTTTAAAAAAAGTTTTAAGTAGTTGTTAGATTAATTGCAATTAGACATCTCAGTTTATTTATTTACATGCATTAATGATTTATCAGCAAAGTTTACAAAAATGTAAGTTCTTTTCCAATGTCGACAATATTTTTGGTGTCGTAAGTTCACAAATCGGTTTGCAAAGCTTAGTTAATAGATTTTTTGCGATATACATAACAAATTACTTCAATACTTTAAACCGTTTTTCCGGTTAATTTCTGATATTAGTTATTTCTAAGTATCTTTTTAACATAAGTTATCTGTTATATTTACGAGCTCAATTTTATACCACGCATGTTATAATTATAATTATTGAAATTAATAATAATAACAATAATAATAATAATAGTAATAATAATATTTTTACTGTCATCAATATTATTACCATTATCATTATTTCCATCCCGGTCTTTTTGGGGTGCTTAGAGCTGTGGGAGAGAGTGGGGGTTCATAAACTTGGGTTAGATTACTTTGTTATACTTGTCTTATTTTGAGAAACCGACAGCAGATTAGGCTATACCC
>JAOBYE010411311.1:0-14155 GCA_025403585.1 Parazoanthus swiftii
CGCTTTAGGCGTTAAACTTTATTTATTAAGAAATCGCCTGATCCCGTGAGTGTGTGTATGTGTGTGTGTGTGTGTGTACGGGCCTGATAGGAATGGCAAATCAAAATGTCAAACAACAGAAAAAAATACTATGAGTTCCTTTACGAATAATATATACAACAGAGGAAGCCCAATACATTTCTGAAGCTTCCTAGTATATTTGAAGTATCCTATACTAAACGTTATGTCTAAAATCTCACCCGCCCTGTTCCCCTTCGCAGCCTAGATAGGTTTGACACATTCTCTATTTCTATCATCCTCAGGACTGTACAACGACTGATGAACCTGCTGTCAAGAAAGCCAAACCTTCATGGGAGACTGGAGTTGGCAAGCTTAGTTCCAAGTCGGCACTCTCTTCTCTTGTGAGAGTCAAAAAACCCAACAATGATGGGGGACTAAAGAAAAGTTCCGCTACTGTTCAAAAGCCTTTATCCGAAACGAGTTCCATTGCTATTAATGGGAAGAAAACTGAGCCTGAGACTGAGAAACACACAGACAATTCTAACAAGCAGTCGGGGGGGAACAGTCTAGCGCTTTTGGGAAATTACAGTAGTAGTGAGGGGGATTCTGACTGATCACTGGGGCGACCTGGCCTTGTGTAAATTGAGACAAAGAGTTGAGGAATTTCAAACTAATTAGTAGTCGATACTTAAGACATACAAGGTGGGGTCCAGCAGATATGAGGCACGTGGATTTTTGTACACATGTATGCGTAGCGACAAGAAATCAAAACGAAAAAGTGTAAGGGTGATATTTATAGGAACCGCATAGATATCGTCCACTGTTGTGTATAGAAACCAACAAACTGCAAATTAAATTATTTTTATAAACTGAATTTAGCAGTTTGCAAAATTAGAGTGCCATCATGCTTTGAGATCTTCGATTTTTTTATAAGAAAATATCTATTTGTAAATACCACCCGTCGTAAACTATATAAGTCAGTCCATAGGTAAGAATCAAATAACAGTTGTATTTAGTCTAAGCGTTGCGTTTGTTCTCGAAATAAACAATAGTTGGAGATAGGGTGGAGTTATTCACAGATATGTTTTGCACCACCGTATTTCTGATCTTATTTTGTTCAAGGAAACTGAGTTAGAAGTTAAACAAAACTTCCAGATCGGACCGTAAATGTGACAGAAAATCAAAAATGCTGCAAATGCATTACTTCAACATGACCGATGTTACAAGATTCAAAGCAATTCTTCGAAAGCGAGATACCGTCATTTTTAATGTTTTCGGGACGAGAAGTATAACGATCTTAGATACGGGGGGAGGAAGGGAGCTTTATATCCCCCGTTTTTCCTAAAAATTATAAGAGGTACTGAGAAATATATTCACGACCCCCCCCCCCCTCTCCTCCTTCCCAACACCAGCTGCGTGGCGCCGATGAATATTTGAACCACTGATATTGCAGTTTAATCGATGTTCTTTTGTACTGGTTTGTTATGGCATGGAATACCACCACCCAGTCACACACTTGCAAACAAATACACACACAATCTACACTCTAAAAGACAGGCAAAATGTTCACACACACACATACATATAAAAATACATGATACACAAACACACCTACATTTCTGCGTACAAGTCGTAGCTACACGAGGTGGAGAATTATGTTCCATGTTAATTCAATCGGGACAAATGGAATCACGCGAGACAAATGGTTTGCATGTTTTATTCACACGGACCTTGGTTCTAGGGAGTCCGAGTGAAAAATATAATTATTGTATCAGCCAGCGTTTTCCAAATTAGCTGTCGAACAGAACATTCAGCGATGCTGGCTCCATTATTACAGATATTAATCAACAAGAAATAGTTTGTAGCTTTACGTCGATACTTGGACACTAAAAAGATAAGTCTTATTTTGTTTTGATTTATTTAGCGGTCGTTACTTTTCTAAACGCTGTTTCACTATGACGTCACAGGATGAGCAATAAAACAAACAAAAATAATTTATTTTCAATCGAGAAAGCCCAAATTAGTTTTACTTAACCTTACTTCGCTTGTTTGACCACGAGAACAGTTTAGTAAAAAAATCAATCAAAAAATCTTAGTGCAATGTTTTGTAACTAAGCGTCAAAATATAGTTTGCTTACGTTTTGTTTTCCTCTACTTCAATCTAAAGTGAGTTACCACTAATCCTCCTGCAGATTTGGTCCAAAGTTATGTTTTAAACGACATCACTTCATTTAAGTTCAAAAATTGCAGTATGAGGACTTCTGTAGGAGTTTGAAACATGTAAACTAGCACCGACGTTATAGTATGAAATAGGGCAGTTCCCACGCAACGAATACACCAGTTTTGAGCTCACTCCAGGTTTTCGGCCACATGTTGTCCAAGTCTAAGTTCGACAAAAAAAATCTGAACATTTGCCCCCGAGAGATGAGTACCGCTTTCAGATTTGCGTACTCCCTCGGGCTGCACTGACGACAAACCGTTTCTCAAATGCTTTTTTTGCTTCAAACAACTCGAAAGGGTTCTTTTCAAGTCATCTCGAAAGTCTTGCTGCAACACTTTGCTAATATTTTGGCATACCTTCTCTGTGTGGTGTATTCAGACAGTTTTCTTTACGTAATTTGTAAATCAGGTCACGCCAAGCCTGTGATGCAATTATTTACTACGTTTAGATTTCTAAAAATTGTTCTGAAAGGCCTCCTTTTGGTGGAGTAACTAATAAAGAATATTGTACTGTGTGGACACCACCTTCAAGAGCACTGGATTTCTATTAAATCCCAAAGGTTTGGCAGTCTACAACAGATAAAGTTCACAGAGAAAAGTTGCCGCCAGAATTACAAATCACATTTAAACTCGCGTTGAATTCGTTTACAGGAATAACTTGTACGCAACGATTACTTACGCATAACAGAACCCACCCAGATTTCTGCTGTATTAAACAACTTCCACCTTTTCCTTTGTATGAACCATTGTGCTAGGATTAGCCTATGCTGACTATGCTTAAATTAATAAACTGAATTCATAAATACTGCCTTGCAGAACCCCTCTCCCAACGTCTCTCCAAATTCAAGAGAAACAATTCGTGACAGAAAGTTGGTGAAAACCTGGGATCGGATTTGAACTCCCTGAATTGATCAGAAGTTAGACTCTAGAAAATGAATTAAAACATCTAAATGAATTCCCAACGATTCATTCGTGATTATTTTACAATTGGTCATCAAAGAGAAGGCAACCATAGCGGTCTTACTCTTGTCTCGCTGCGTACCAAAAAGGACTGAAACCTTTCGACTTGGCGCTTACATGTAAAGAAAAAGCTCTAAGAACAGGGCGGTTTATACTATCATCAGATTACCATACTTGAGTGACAATTTGTTCCAAGACAACTAACAAAAGTACCGGTAGTATCAAGAGTATCAATAAATAATCTGTGGAGTGCATGGGCACTTTTGTGTTAAAGATCTGTCAATGACATGAAACGCTAGAAGTCCACAGCCGCTGTAACATAAAACTAAAGGAAAAAAGCTTTCCCTTTCATATAGAACACTTCACAATTTGCACCTCAGAATATTGGAATTCAAATAAACTACTTAGTTCTTTAAATTTGAGATGTCAAATTTTGTCCATTTTAACTTTGTCTAATTTACAGTTTTCCGTTGAGGTGTCGTCCTTGGAAGTGGCGTTGTTAGCCGTGGAGGTGACTGCCCTCCACAATCCATACGTCATCCCCACGGTGTGCTGCCACAGCCGCAGTGTGCCGTCCTCCGAGCCCGACGCATAGAGCTCTCCATCCGGGGAATATCGCACGCAGTGGACCGGGCCAAAGTGTCCTTTATAAGACTCTGTGCAATGAAGCAAGAACGTGGTTTTTGAGAAAAATTTCGATGACAACCATTACCATACAATCTCGAGCCATGGGATTTCTCAGGTTCGCATACTTTAGCTACGATTATACGAGCAACCATAACGTGCAACTCGTCTCGAACGAGTTGAACAGCGACGCTGCGCGCTTTTTCATCCCCTGCACAAAAATTGTCTCGCAACAAGAAGTGTGTTGCAGAAAGAAAAAGTTCATCTTACTTTTTACAATAAAATCTCCAAATGCTGCGCGTTTTACCACTTAAAGGCAAACTTAAAGACTATTATGGTTGAGGCTGAGTTTACCTGCCGGCTCTCCTGATTGATTGAAAGTATTAGTCATATTGAAGATCATTCGTGATGTAAAAACAAAATGGCGGAGGGAAAAGTTGAACAAGAGATTTCGCTTTCAATTCAACTCGATTTGGTTCTGAACCTCTCTGCTATTACTTTATAAAAACTGCTACAAGTACTGGTATAAAGCTTAAATTAGTAGTCGCGCCACTAGTTTTACAACCAAGACACACCAAAAAAACAACAAAACACTTAGCCTAGCTGCATGAAACTTGTGCGTCTCTGAACAGACTTGCCGTGTGCGGTCAACTTTTCCCGCCAAACTAGGTATGCACGTGCACCTATTATTAACGCTACGACAATCAAGCATCACAGAAATGAAAAGTTTACATTTAGCTTTGGCCTAAAAACTAGACGCTCTTGTCAAAAAAAGCGTGTTTCTCGACATATCCACATTCTTTTTCAAGTAACCTGCCAATACGATAGGTCAGCAGATGTGACAAGTCTGCAGGAAAACAAGACCAATTGGACATAAGAACGGTTTTCTATTCAATGAAAGCCAGTCATTGTCGGGATACTCAGATTGTAAAAAAGAAACTACAGGTATAAGTCCTAGCAACTACACTTCAATAAATACAGTTTGGAACACCAAGCTTGTGGTGTACACTTAACAACTTCGATTAATACTATTCACAGTACCTAGTACACTTCCTGTGTTATAGTCGAACTTGTATAACTTGAAGTCATCGCCACCAGCGACAAAGCAGTTCCTTGTGGTGTGAAGGGATGCCGAGTAGACGGGGGTGGGCGCATCGAAGCTCTTCAGTAACTCCAAACTGCAACACGACAGAACCATATACGACAAATTTAAGCAAATGTTACAAATTTTTGTTCAAGAACACGGATGATTTTCCTTGAATTCTCAGTACTGTTTCTACGTTCCTAATGATCGAAAGTGTAGTTCATCTGACAGTGCAGCAACGATTAAAAGAATACAAGTGAATCTGAATATTCTTGATTTAAAAGAAGTATCAGACGTGAGTTTATGACTCAGCTGATAGCCTGCGATTCTGTACGATATAAGAGCAATCAAATGTCATCAGTTCTGGTATGAATTTGGCCGGATTGCAATGCATCAAGTGTCAGTTTAAGTCTGATTGTACACTTCGCGGTAACGTTCTGCGATTATGATGACTTCAGCTAGCTTCACAGAAAGAAACGTTTGATTTACAAAGTTTTGACGCACCCTAGGTGTAACCCTTTGTCATTTTGTGGCAGTAGTAGAGATGGTTTGTGAGTTATAAGTTTAGTTCAGTCGAACGTTTACTTCTTGGCTTTCAAGTTCCAAAAATAGTCCTAGTAAATTTAATATGCATCCAAAAAATCTTAAAATTAGACTCTCGTCAGGAATAGGTTTTTCCCTTTTTCCAACTTTAAATAGTAGTACGCGTTTTTTTTAATAAGAACCAGTAAATTTAACTGAGCCTCGGGTTGCTCTTAATTTTTCCCAGACATTTGCTTAAAATCTTTGGCAAATCTGAGCCTCGTTATTCTTATAAAGTTATTCGTATAAAAAAGCGTGTAACCAGAATGTACCACTAGCAATTTATTTAAAAACATTGTAATCGAAGAAGTGTATAGTTATTGGCAAACCTGTGAGCGTCCCAGAAGGAAATTGTATTTCCGTAGGTGACAACGAGAGTGCTGCCATCTCTCGTCATCTCCATACTCGTAACCCCACTTGAAAGTTCCACCTTCTTCTCCACATTTAAACTTCGCACATCCCAAAACCTGTTACAAATACACGAGAGTTAGCAGCCATCGTAGAGCTGACAGAGTCAAAGGACTACCGGCAGTCTTACCGTCAACCGCCGTGTACTATGAGCGCCGGCTAAGTCTTTCAGAAAAGACTTCATGGAAAGTTTGAATTGCAAAAAACAGTATACTTCAAAGCTGCCCACTTTCCAAGTTGCACCTCTTACTGTACCTCAAAACATAAAGACAATCCAGCATCCTGCTACATTTCAAACAGTTTCAAATGTTGGAAAAACTCTTAACTTTTGATTTTTGATACAGGAAAACCAAGCATTTCTGCTTTGACAAATAGATAGAACTTTGTCAAATACATGTACACGCGTTCTTGATGAAAGTTCAAGATGTTTTCAGTGTTTCAAAACTCATATTTAGCAAGGCAAGGAACAAATTACAATAAATAACTCTATCAATTTACATGTACATTGTCTTCAAAAACAATACTAGTTATGTTAGACGATGTTAGAGGGAACCAAAAACACGTGGGTCCATGACTAACTAGCACATAGCCCAAAAAGTGTTTCCCATGAAATCTGAAATCATACACGTATGATGCAAAAAACTAATATAATATAATTATGTATACATGTAGCAATCTGTGTCTCATTTAGAAGTGATATTATGAAAAAGTTGATAATTTGTATAAACTCTTTGACTAAAATAGCACTGGGGCATCATTCTCATGGCTATTCTATGGTTCATGTCTAGATCCAAATGTCAGGTTTACAGTAACTGAGTGATGATGAAAACATAGAGCAATTTCGGCACAGTCTTCGAGTATATAATTCAGTTGCCTAATATAAACTGCATCATACCATATAGCTTTGTCATCTCCACCAGTGAACACAGATTGAGTATCCTTGTTCCACAGAGCTTTTCTAATGTTTCCCTTGTTTCCGCGCAGAACCTGTGGCTCTACAACAAGTCAAAGTTCAAAACATCTTAGTTGTGCCATAAACTAAATAAACTTTTTTTTTTCCATCAGGGCCCGGTTTTTCGAAAGAGGGTCCAGTTTAACCCAGGGTTAGGGGAAACTTTAAACTAAATTCCTTCATCAAGAAACACGTCCAGTCCTTCCAAATTATTATGAAGAACACTCCAAGGAACCCAGTTACATAAACTCAAAATGACCGCCCAAATGAATCTTTAAAAAGGTAAACCCAATGGTGGTTTAAGGTTTTAACCCTGGGTTAGAGCTAACCCACTTTCCAACGACCTGGCCCAGATACATGTATGTTGAAAGTAAATTCCTGACTTTTCCTTATCTTTACTTGGTACATTAGAGAACATGTTATCTAAAAACCAGAAAATGTCACGAAAAATTTGTGGATCACAAAACTGTATCTATAGGATGAACTGACAACAATCAACTAAGTTCACACAAATATCTGGTTTTCTACAAATTTCCATAAGTGACTAATTTAGATTCCATGCCCAGATTTGAAAACAGGCCCGTAGGCAGGATTTTTGTAGGGGATGGGGGTGTAAATTTCGTAAACTTGGACTCTTAAATGCTGACAAACACACTTATGGCTATTTTTTTTAGTCATTTCGATTTACAGTAACACCAGTTGTTATGATAAACCTATTCTGGCTTCCTCATCATTTTATTAAATCTCCAAGTGCAGACCTTTTTTGGTCTTTGGGGTAGGGGTGCATATGCACCCTGTGCACCCCCCTGTCTATGGGCCTGGAAAATATAAAATTTCATGACACTACAAATTTTCTGTTAGATCCATAAAATGTCATGTACTGTGTAAAAACAATAACCTGCAAAACTATCAAACAATTTGAAGCAACCATGGTAACTGAAATGACCAAGTTGATTACACCTTATCAGTAAACATTAGCTACCTACCACTTTCTGGGGCCTTGAGGTCGAATATTCTGACAAGTTTCTCATTGCTTCCAGTAAGAAGCTTATCACCAGTCTGGGGGAAAAAAATAATTATAATAGATTAAAGGCACTCAGGTACTGAGAATGTACGGTACTTGCCCAGTCATCATTGGGGAGTAGTTTATGATCTGGGTGAATTTATTTTGTCAAATTTTACTGACATTTGCTTCTCCAGCTGGTAAGGAATGCTGAGTCAAATATCTTTTTCAATCCTTGGAAACCGTAGACTGGTACATGTAAAATACAATTATACATGTATACATTAATACATTAAAAATACAAAATATAACATGTTATGTCAAAAAAGGGAGTTAAAAATTTATTGTGTTAAAGTACAGCTGGCTCAAGGTAAAAATGAATTCAAATGACTGCTAGTTCTAGAAAACAGGATGGACAGTTTGTCCAAGCAAACTGACCTCGGATTAACCACACCAGATTTACACCAGATAAAGTGGTGGTTTTTACATTTTTGAACTGTCCCTTCGAGGTTTGTTCTTCATGTTTTTCTCTACCAAAAGGGGCAAATTGTGAAACTATTTTAGAAAGAACATGAATGTTCACCCCCATACTTGTCAATCATGTACAGTATTGATTTAAATTGCAAAATTCATTTTTATTCTTCCTTGGTACAAGTTTCAATGTCAAAATTTGAGTCTGGATGTAACATCTGTGACAATGTTATAAATTTATGCATTGTACTGGCATACTGTTTGACCATACAACTTACAGAAGAAAAGTCAACTGTCCTAACAATGTGTTTGTGTGGAAGACTCGTCAGCTCATCTCCAGTGACTGCATCCCAGACTTTTCTGTAAGTTCACAAATAGCACAAACACCTTAGTAAATGTTAATACTTTGAATCAAAGTTACTATCTTTAGGTAATATTTGAACCATTGAATATCAGGCCCATAGGCAGGCCCCACGGAACCAAAAAGCTCCACATTTGGAGGTTTAATAAGACGATGAAGAAGCAAAAATAGGTTTATTGTAACAGTTGGTGCTACCGTAACTTGAAACAACTATAAAAAAAGGCTGTTAGTGTGTTTTTCCCATAAATTTGGCTTTTAAGGTCCAAGTTTATGAAATTTGCACCCCCACCCCCCAAACAAAAATCCTGCATACGGGCCTGAATATTGAGCTTTTCACAGGCTAGGACTGGTTACTCAAACTTAATTTATCCAGTGCTAATTGCCTTTGGCCACTAATGTGTGACACAGTACCTCATGGCTGTTTTAGACAAACTGAAATTATTGCAACAACCACGACAGCTTCAAAAACCTACACAATTTAGTAACTTTTTTGTTTCAGCTTCAACTGCACCTTCAGTACTTTACACTTGGCTGGTTTTCAGAATAATCACTTTTAAAACTCTGAATATAACAAGTTCTATTAATTATTATTACTATTATTATTATTATTATTATTATTATTATTATTTATTATTACTATTATTTATTATTATTATTATTATTTTAAACTCTGCAAAACTACATGCTTGTTATTAAATATATACAAGTATAAAATAGTAACATAAATATTTACACTGCAAGTTTGTACTGGAAATGGGGTCTATTAAAAGAGTTGACTTTGAAATGTTCAGTATTAGTACTGGGAAAAGACATCTGGGACTTCTGAAGTGTAAGGAATTACTAGTAGGTTTAATACTACTTGTAGATAAAAATGAAAAAGAGGATGACATAGATAATGAGAAATTCTCTTAAAAAGAGAGTGATTTGATGTTTCCGTAATTAAGAGATGTTAATAGGTTGAGATATATGACAGCCTGTGAGAAATTTCTGGACTGTATTGAGTTCTGGGCCCGATTGTTCAAAGCCCGATTAGTACTAATCCTGGGTTAACTCTTAATAAACCTATAGACTGAGTTAACCCAGGATTAGTGCTAATCGGGCTTTGAACAACTCACACCCCCTCTTCTTCTATAACCTCAGAAATTAACAAGTTCCACTATAATACTTACGCTGAGAAATCTGCAGCTCCTGTCGCAGCCTGGGTCGCCCCACTATTGAGGGTGGCACTCCAAACCGCACCCTTGTGCCCTTCAAATGTTCCGATCCAATCTCCTGTGTCACCCCGTCGAATCATTGGTTTTCCATCTATAGGAGTGTGGCAATGTAAAGAAGAAGTTGGCAAAGCTCTTAAGGACTTTTACACCTGAACATGTTTAATGAACCTGATGGATATCACACTAGGTCAAACAGAATTGTACAAGCACTGGCATGGTGTACATGATTTATAAACTTCTCCTTGATGAGTCAGGACAAAACAATCAAACAAAACAATTAAAATTTTTTATTGTCAGCAGATTCTGTTCAAAGCAAAGATAAAAAATATAAACAGCTCTTTTATAAGTAAATTTAAAAAAACAGGTTGCCACTAGATAATACTTTCTGTACCAGTAAACAAGAAATTCATCAGGTTATGTAAGAATATACAAGTACAACTACTTGGCTGTGAATGTATCTTCACTTCAGTATTGTATAATCTAAAGCTCTGAATTTGTTGGTCTTACACTGTCACTCTACTTCATGTTAGAAAATGATTTATCATTCATTTTCACTTTTTATTGTCACAAGTGGGTCATGAACTATCACTGTACCTGTGCCTTTAACTTATAGGCTGTATCCAGTCAACTGCCTAATCAAAAGCACAATTGCAAAGGTGTTTTACTGACCGATTGATTTACATGTAGTTGCTCAAAAATAACCCTGCAGAACATTCTCTTGTGGGTTATTTATGAAACTTTTTCTCTGTATATTTCACCAACCATTCCAAATAGCTCAAAAACAATAAAGTCCTCACATCTGTGTTCCTCTGAATTCACTGTTTTCTGTACATGTAGTCTGTGTTTGGAATGGCTGATAAACAATGCTTGAAATTATTTTTTAAAATGTAAGATTTGCACTACAGCACTTTTAACAATCAACATTAAAGTTGTGTGAGTAATAAAATCAGACCAGATGTGCAAGTCATTAGCAAAGTCAGTCATCTGCAGATAAAATCAACTACAAAACTATCAGAGAATAAGGGTTTTCTAAACAAATTACCAATAGCTGCAGGCAAATTTGTCAATTGGCACTGCAAAATCACGACCTTACTTCATAACACATGAAGGTTCGATACTTCAGTTGCAATATTTGTCATTTCCGATTTCGTTGTCGAAACCAAAGTTCAAAACATTTAAAAATTAAAAAACTATAATCTATATTCCAAACGTCAAAAGAAAAAGGTGTTTGTTGAAAAAACAGAAATGCACTCGGGGTACATATGTCCGTGTTTATTTCTAAAAGTCTACGGCAAAATAGAGATCAAATATAAAACAACACTTCACTAAAATTAAGAGTATATCTATGACTTTTTATTAGAGTTTGCGGCCGATGTATTAAACTCAGTATTAAAACGATCAACCCACAACGCTAAAGAGTTGCGACAGCCCTTCTCCTATGGTATATTGACAACTGAAGTGTTCACATTAACTAATAATTCTTCATTTGCACATTATATATTGAAATGTAACCATTCTTATTCGTCACTTGATCAGACACGACAGCAAAGAACCGTAGATATTTTACGTATACCTTTACAAGCGCTGATCAAGAAATATCCATCCGGAGTCACATCTGAAAACGAAAGATCCACAACAGGTCGTGTGTGGCCGCTGCATGTAAGAGGGATTTGTTTCGCCATCTTGATGAGAAAGAAACTTAAAACGATAGTAAAATAAAGCAGAAAGTGTGATGAAGATGTGAGAAACGCCGGTTTCTCTTCCTTTGGTTTGTGAAGATTCACTTCGTATATGCGCTAATATAGAGTACTCAAAACCAGTCTCTCTCCCCCAGCAGCATTAAGCCACACGGCCAAACTGAAATCGGAACGATACTTTTGCGAGCGTCAAAATTAGCGCTTTCAGACCAATAATCTGTCAAAATGGTTCCGAAAACTGATCGTTGTTTCCTTTTTTAAATTATAAGTTTTCATAACTATTGTCACACCTTTTTTAATGGTCACAAAATACGATACTAGTTACTTACGAAGGACAAAAAGTGTACCTTTTATCTTCTCTTCATTTACTTAGCTTTGCCTTCTGTTCATCATGTGGCGCAAACATTTTGTTTACAATTTATCAAGCCAATGAGTAGCAATATATGCCATGTGTATGCGCGACTTGTTATCGTTCCTAGACTTCCCAGGCTCGTCCTCGCTCGAAATGCTAGCAAACCCTCCCAACAGACCAGCATCGTTCTGTGATTCTATTTAGTAGTTCTTGCGTCATTCATAAAGACTGCAACCCATAACTCACTTGTAAACCCAAGTATAGCACTGTGTATCTTCTTTTGACCATTTTTATGATAATTTAATGAAAATATCTTTCTCTGATGTAAATCTCTCTAAAAATCAGTATTGGAGATCATATGTTACCATATGAATACTAGAGATCATATGATATCATATGATCATGATTATACAGCAAATATATATCCACGAAATCACAAGTTTTATCCGGGGCGTCCCGAGGATTTTGTAAGGGGGTTCCAAATTACCGAAATTTAGGTTGACCAAGATAAGTATTTAGTTTGCTTTTGAGCTTTTATGTACTTTCGAATTTCACGGTGAAAAAGGGAGGTTCAGAACCTCTGGACCCCCCGGCCCCCCGGCCCCCCTGGCCCCCTCTCTTTTGTGTACGTCATGATCGTTGCAGTAGCACTAAGTCCCCTGACACCGGGAAACTCTTGCATCAAAATGACACTGATTTTTTTATGAGTAAGTTCTCGTTTTACCACAAGATGCTCAATATAATCCGCCGTAACAACGTTTTCCGTAATCTTGTTCTGGATGGTTGCCATCTTGAAACCCCCGCCACTGCGTCGATCCTTGTGCCTAACCAACCTGCATAACCTAGGTCCCCCACGGGAACATTTGCTGATGGCCTAACCCGCGAGCGAGAGCCGGTGAGGACCGAATCCACGCACGGGACAATTTTTGAAAATCCAATCGAATTGACGCGCGATTCAAAAATCAGCTCTAATATTTCGTTTAGTAGGGATCGAACAATCGAATTCGCCGAACGAAATAAGTTTGGAAACAATTCAAAGCCTTGAAACAAGATGATTTTATCATTTGATTGCTTGATAATGGCATTCACAAATGAATTTTAATTTTCGTTTTTCAGAAAATTGAATCCAGAAATGGCTTATATATTTAAGTTGTTTGATTTCTGAATGGACGAAACGCGCCCGGAACAATTTATAAAAAAAGACAAACGGGCAATTAAAAAATCATGTAATATTAAGAATTAGGGATCGAAAAATTGAAGTCAAAGAAATAAATAATTTTTGAATATATTCAAAGACTTGAAACAAGGATTCAAAAGCTAGTTTTATTGTTTATATGTTCGATAATTGAATTTATTAATGATTTTTAGTTTTCATTTATCAAATATTTGAATTCAGAAATGAACTTTAATATTTCAATTTTTTTAATTTCTGGAAGAACAAAACGGGCACGGACCCCACACCATGTATATATTAACATGGGAATACCGAAATAAATTGCTGTTGATAATCAATTCATAATCATGATTTTAAAAAACATGTTTACGGTGCGTTTGGGCCAAATCGGAACACTGAATATGTGGAATAAGAATTTGTGCGATTCGATTGGCAATTTCTCTGCTCAGTCAGAAAGAAAATACGTCTCAGTAATAAACCTCTTCGGTCCGTGCGCGTTTCGTTCATCCAGAAATTAAAAAATTAAAATATTTTTGAAAAATGAAAACTAAAATTAATTAGTAAATCCAATTATCAACCAATTAAACGATAAAATTAACTTGTGAATCCTAGTTGCAAGGCTTTGAATACATGCAAAAATTATTTATTTCTCTGACTTCAATTTTTCGATTCCTAATTCGTAATATCAGTGGCATTTTGATGCAAGAGTTTCCTGGTGTCACTGATGGGACTTAGTGCTACTGCAATGATCATAACATACACAAAAGCTCCAAACTGAGAGACGGTCAGCTGGACGAGCAGTATCAAAGGTACATATTAAAGAACGTTGTTACCCTGTGTGTGAACAGTGTCAATTTTCTTTCCTAAAATTATTTAAAATTCTGTGCATGTGGTTTCGTTATTTCGTTGTATACCTGTTCATACAGTGTTTCTGAAGAGTGGTTTTTATATTGGGGGTGGGTGAGTATTGTATCGATTTACCTTATTATAGGAAATTAACGCTGCATGAAATTAACGCGAATCGTTAAAATTCGCGTTAATTTAAGTCGCGTT
>JAOBYE010411422.1:0-14155 GCA_025403585.1 Parazoanthus swiftii
ACTAATAGCAAGAAATAACCATGATTTAACAGATTTTTGAAACTAACAACTGCTTAAATCTAAAAATGTTTTTCTAATGACAATTTCACAAGCTGAGCAAGCACCTATTCTAGCTGCTTCTACAAAATGCTTCAAATAATTTTGATCTAACCTGTACAAGAAAATGTATGTACAGATATATTTAGGTGAGGGTTTTGGATCTTCGTCTTTCAACACCCAAAACTCTGGCTTTGAACTAAAACGCAACGTCGTCCTCAGTTCCAACCGTAACGGTTTCAGTCTCCCAAGTGGATACTAACAATAAGATTGTCTTTTTTTTTTGTTTCAGTACATCGCAATCATGCGCAATCATTTCAATAATGCTCTAATCTCAGAACGAAAGACCCTATTGGATCTTTGACAATAGCATTAACAATAGCTGACACGTTCTGACAACACGTTAGTGTATGTTCATCTACGAATGGTTAGGTTTGTCCCAAAGGCTAGCTATTTTCATTCGTTTTGTACCCGGCGACATTGTAAATCACGTGCTCTGGACAACATGCAATCGCCCATTTTGAGATCAATACCGAAAGCGGTTCAGGAGTATCGGCGAAGCGATGGATACATTTCCACAAAGTAATCGAATAAGTCACATGCGTTGTTCTTCGAGCGATTTGTTCGTTCTGTGATGACTGCATTGATTTAGGTTAGGAAGTTTTTAATTTGCGATAAATATGCTTCTTTCACCATTTAAAGTTCACCGCAGCCTTGAGAGCTTTTCTCAAGCGTTTAAACGGATGGTTCTGACTGTTTTGTTCGAATAGTTCGTCGCTGTTTGCATCGAAAAAGAACACCACCTTCAAGCCAGCCAAGTTTTGGTATTTAAAATGCGTGAACGTTTTCTCACGTACTGGCAGCTCCCGTGGACCACGCGGTGACGGATATTTGATCAATAATGTTGCAGCAAACTGGTAACTAGTTCCCAGTCTGAACTCAGGATCGTATGCATGTCTGACTATTCGTGACGCTGTCGGAACTGACAGTGCTGCAAAACATTACTTCGAAGGAAATGCGTGCCCAAATGTCAGCGATTGAGGATATCGTGCAAAAGTTTGGATGAACGCGGGAACTGAAGCCAAAATATGCGTAAAAAACGTTTTTTCTTCAGAAATGCGCGCGTGAATGAGCCAAAAATACGTGAATTTCACGCCGAATGCGTGGTACTTGGTAGAGCTCATGGCGTAATTGGTTGTTATCAAAGTTACTGTTGAGAATAAAATGTTGTATTCGCTACACTTGTTCCTTCATTAACTCAAACCTACAGCTTTTGTGCGACTGGAACTGCTTGCAGCATTTTAACTAACCATTGGTACCTGCAAGTTTATATCAGATTGTTAACCAAGAGCATAGACTGCGAGCGAAGAAAAGAAAGCGCTCCTCGCGCCCACAATCTTCGCGGCTAGCAGCTTCTCGCCGACTCGCTCGCTGCTTCGCCGCTTGATCGTTTCGTCGTCGTGTTTCCTCGACTGATTCTGAGGAACAGAAAGAGACTGCTCGCAGTCTACAATTCTCACTGAGGTAGAAACCCACCTTACTCTTTGCATATCAAGCATGATTTTAAACTGAAGGCACAGTTTATTAAAGTTACAATGCTAACTGCAACAACGGCAAACGAACCACTAATTATCTTTCCCTTTTTACGGTGACAAAACGTTCTTCCATTGAGTGTTGGGACACAAATTACATTTTATAAATATTTCTGAGCTTTTTTTAATTTATTTACTGATTTCGTGCAGAGCACGAGGCTCATAAAACAAAAGAACACAAGGTCCCCTACATAGATGCATGGTTTTAGCACCTGGCACTCTCCTCAATAAGATAAATGACCATCCTCATAATTATACCTTAAACTAAAAACTTAAAAAAGAACAGAAACTGAACAAAAACACAAATATACAAAAATTTACAAGAATAGACGGCATAGACATTCGAAACACGGCACTTGGGGATAGATTTAATTATAAAGAACAAACACTGTCCTCATTGAAAACAATGTTCAGTCTATAAAAAAAGAGCCTTAACTTTTTCCTCAAAAAAGAACTAATTCTATGAACATGAAAGGACTTTAAAGTTAAAACAGCTCCGGGTGGGAGATGTCTTATGCAGTTCCGTTTAAGTAATCAGAGCACGCGATTAACCTCTGCTAGCTGGGATGGTGTTAACTTGCTTGTGTCGAGGGAGGTCTGACGTTGTCATTGCACCAAGGCCCCAATGGTTATCTTAAAATGTTTACTGTTTCATTGATTTGTTTTCACAGTCTTGTCGAACATCTTATCCCAGCTATTTATATTCAGTGCAACGAAACTAACTGTTGCAAAGCCGTTAAAAACATATTTTTGAGTTTGCTCTTTAGTCTCTTTCAACGTGTCAGACGAACTTTTGTTTTTAAAAGGAACAATTTTCCTAAAGCTCCGCTGAACTGTGGTAAGTGATCGGTAATGTCGAAGCAATTAAGGCCAAAATTAAGTTTAAGCGGCTCTGAACTGACAGAGAATTGATCTGAGTTGCATGGTACTAAATAGCGGCTGCAGACATTTTTCTCCCAAGTAAGTAAAAATACTAGTTATTAGTGATGTAACGGATGTTTAAGAAACGGTCTGGCATGCTAGGCGTGTTAGGGATGAAGTTTTGGAGATCACGAAAGAATAAGCATTTGAGTGGCACGAGATGAAGTTGAGCTTCTCTAGCATCTCAAGTGCTGTCCTAATTTCCTAATGCATCCACAATTCGACACACGCCCAGCTGAAGCATGGACCATTTCTTTTAGAACATTACAGCTATGGTAATCAGTAACTATGATATCGGCTGATTGGGTTAATTTCGTAGTTCATTTTTATAGCAAAGTTCGGTAGCTCCCCAAATTTCTTTGATTGCCACCTTTCCTTCAGTTACTATACTCGATTTTGCATTTGAAAACCATGGAAACAGTTGCAACACACATGTTCACTGAGTTAAGTATATACCACTCAACATTTTGATGTTTTGAAATTGAAAATGAGTAATGTTATGTTTTGTCATGTTAGCGGAATGAAGCATACAGAATGCGGTAAAAGAACTGTTCATTGTTATCGATATCGTTTTTCCATTTTCCTTCGAGACCAACCCGTGGCATTAATAAGGCACTGCCCCTTGCTTGGCTTCACTAAACGATTTGAGAGGATGTCTATCTACCGGCCATTAATACAGTCAAGTCAGATTTCTAACTATTTTTTGCATAATCCATTTCAACCCTATAATTTGTTTTCTACTGTACATGCTTCTTTCTTTAGGAAGAACCGATGTTTTTGGTTGGGACTTGTTGTTTATAAAGTTTGGGGTATTTCAACTTTAAATGTTCTAGGAGTGTTCTTATTTCTTTAACAATTCAAATTGCTTTAGTTTGAATAAATAATCTAAAATGAACATAACCTCACTCCCTGGCAACGAGGTTCAAATGAAGCTTTGTATTTTAATACTGACTCGGATCAAGAAACGAATTTCAATATTTTGCCTTCAAACATTGATATGCCCCTGAGCCTTGTTATGGCTTCGCGTCTTCCAAGCATCAGGTTGTTCTTTTTGAATTTGGGCGATCTGATTGCCTAATTGCGGGGTGTGTTCTTATGAAGTTGCTCTTACAAAAAAAGCGAGCATTAGTCCGATTGATGTTGTCGTTCGGTGAAAACGCCGCTTTGATTTATTGTTTGTACAAATAGAAACTACGAAAAACTACGGATGAAAAAAAGAGCACTATAAATACAGCAAACATTATGTAAAAATGTCTCTGAAAATGTATCCGCTTAACTTCCTATTTTTTAAAACTAAATTATCCAGATCGAGTGGTAGACGTGTAAGGTTTGCACTATGCATGAGGGCCACTTGATCTTCTTTTTCAAAATGAAGAGACACTTCCATTAGGCGATGCTGATTCAGTCAAACGAAAAAATAAACTAGACAATTTTAAAATTCTTAATCCCCTGTCCAGTGGCATCCTAATTAAAGAGCTGCCGGCCAAATCACAAGAAAAACCACATTGAAACGGGAGAATTGTATAATTTATCACAGCATTTATCTTTATGCTGGAGGTGGTTTATTAAGGATTTCCGTGCATGTTTATGAGGACAGAGTTGATAGCACTTTTTAAAAAGACTCATCATACTTTTTGGTTGGGAGCAAAACTTTTAGTTTATGACTTTTTTTCCCCGGACAATATCTTAAGAATCAAACTAATAATAGCAGTGGGTGAACTCTCAGCAACTCAAATAAGTTGGTTTGTTGACAATTTTGGTTCTCGAAACTCATTATCATTGAAATGTTAAATTATTCAGAACACTAACAACTCTGAGAAAGTAAGTGGCGGCGTTGCAAATATGTAATTTGGTGTAACTTTCCAGTTTTTAATTAAAGAAAAGCATATTCAAAGTAATAATTTATCAACCTGATAAGCGACCAACAGAAAACCAGGTGGAGCGCGGGAGAAACTTGATGTCGGAGCGATGCTGTTTTAGAAACCCCGCGGTGAAAAATTTATCCCACTAAATCTCCGGCACCGAATTTTTGTTTGATTACAATGGCTCGCTGTTAGCAAATTATTTTCATCCGCTTTGGCGCGGGCCCGCAATTCAAGAAAGTAAACAAATTTGTGTTCTCTGCTTTCATCGAAACGGCAACACTAACTCAAAAATTGGCAGCTTTTCAGTGTTTCCATACATGTTCAAACAAGACCTTGAATGGTCTTTAGAAATATTTTTTGTCTTGCAAACACTGCAAATCGACTTGTCAATTTCACTGTCAATTCCATTGTTAGATTTCGTCACGTATGTCATTGTTTTCACTTCCTCCGAGCATGCTCAGTCAAGCATCGCAAACAGAAAAATTATTCCAATCGCTTTTGTGTGTTGACCCAGCTCGGACACAACTGCTTGCTTCAGTAGCGAAGACTCGTCGTGTTTTTGATTGCCCTGCTAAAAATCTGACGGGCAAGGCTGACCATATACGGGCGATATGCCAGGATATACGGCGTTCTTCGTCCCAGCGGCAAGCGAGAATTTGCTGTGTCGAATTTGTCATCTGCCAGTTCGCGATGCAGTACAAGTATCGGTTTGTGGACATCGCTTCTGTGACTCCTGCTTGAATGGTGCCCTAACAGGAATGAGGTTAGAATAATTTGCTTATCGTCTTTCAGACAACATCTGTTCCGTAATTACTGGAGCTTTAACTCTTCCAAATGTGCAATGTTTGTGCACATGACTTAAGGGTCTTCCATACCACTTCAAATTTATTTCTTCACTCGTGCAATCTTGATTCTTCGAACAAAAATTTTAAATACCTCCGTGAAGAAACATAATTTCCGTTAGGAACCATTAATCTTTATATGGTTGGGCTAATTTTCTTGCAATTTAAATCACGCCCTCACATCACGGAAGACAAGTGACTAGTGAGGTTATACTCGTGATATTATGGCCTGAAGATCACCTTGGAGCGTGGTTGAACTTTCTTCTAAACGAGGTCGTTATTCACATACTCAGCGTGAGAGAAAGTTACAAAACTTGTTGTTTTGCATATTAGAAAGCAAACCATTGTGTTTGTAAACAACAAGAGGCTTCATCGGAAGCAAGCTTTTTGTTAATTCAACCAATTTAGTTACAATTATATATTTTTACAGTTGTCCATATTGCTCAAAGATTGAGAGCGGTCACTTAATCAAATGGGTCTAGTATCTGTACTCTGTTGTTTAGATTAAGTTTTAATTCGTTGTGTTCGTAATATTTGTTTTTATTCTGAAAATTTAAGTATTTTAGTTTTGTTAAGAGTTTTTTAAAATATATTCTCTGCTTGCTGCTAACGTTGGGTCTTGAGAAAAGCCACGGAAACTTTCTGGAGGTAGTTTTAGTATTAGCCAGGATTTTTGTAATACCTCAGCTCAAAAACCGCTTGACGTGTCTGAATTGATCGCCCGGCGTTTGAAACTTCAAGAAGAATTAATTTGCCTACAGAGGTGTATAACAGGGAATAATGCGGCTTTAGAGTTGGCTGTTACTGTTAGTGAAGTTTATAATTAAGTATCAGGTTGGAAATGCAAGTAATTTTCTCCAGGAATTTTAAAAACATAACTTGCCAATATTCCGTTTGGCGTTTATTTTTGCAAATATTGGTGCGGTTTCCATTCTACTTTTGTGTTATTTAGAACGGTAAAGAATATCAAACGATGTTAATTTTTCCCTGAGGATCGGATTCTACGAAGTATTGTGTACCTGAGAATATTGTTTGAGGCAAAACAAGAGCTTAGTCTCGGTTAAAAAAAGTCAAAAGCGCGAGTCGAACAGGAGTTTCATCGGAGTCTTGAAAACGAACAGAAACAAACAGTTGCTGTGTGATCTGTCGTCTTTTTAGTATTCTGTTTAAATATTAAAATTAAGCTGACTTTGATCTGACAAAGTAGCTTTTGTTCTAACTGTGTATCTGACAACTTCAAGTCTTTTTTGGACTTATCCGAATTGATTTGCCAACGAAATTGCAAACGCAAATAGATTATCGTCAAAATTGTTTTCTGTGTGGGTTTGTAGTAGTTAGGAATGATTTTAGATTGTTTTGAAATGCTCCAAGGTTCAACGAGCAACTAACAACGCAACCATTAAAGTATTTCATTTATTTCCTGTTCTGTGAAGCCATAGCAAACATACAACAAAGAAAACTAAATGCTCTTTCTTCGACCCCTTATAATTGGGAAGTTGCCACTGTGTATCATTTTGTACCACTTGAAATCATCGCTTGTTTTGTGAAACTGAATCTGGAGTTGAAAGATTATCCAAAGCTCTGTTTATAAACAGATGTTGCAGAATTCAGAAGGATTTCAAGTCTACAAAATTTACACTTTGCATTTCGGAGGTGTCTAGTTACGGAAGCTAACATCCGACATGTAAGTACTGATATAGTCGTTTTCGGAAGTGACTTTGGCAGCAATTGACAACATTGATGTAATTTCCTGGGAAGGCCGAAGGAACTACGCGAACGCTGGTCCCGAAAATAGAAACGGATAAAAAGAGCCATTGTTTGTGGTCACTAATGTACCAATCTTAACAGACTCGGTTCAGTTACTATCTGTGTTGCAGCATTTCTATTTTAAAAGCTTTTTATACAAAGAGACTGCTGTTTGTACTTGGTTGCGATTGTCTATGTAGTGTTATGATAAAGAGCGCGCGCGGAGAAGCACATCTGTTACATCAATATTCAATACATGATTAAAATCTCACGCATCAATTAATATGATATACACTGAGAGGATCTTTTATGGGATTCCAAAGTGCCTCAGGTTTTTAAAAACAGTTGAGATCTTGAAAACGTAATTTTGTAAAGGACCAGGAATTATCGTTTTACCGTATGTGATTAATTCCGTATGGGGCAACGAGTGTTACGTACTGTTTGGAGACAAAAGGCCACCCTTATAGTTTTTTTGTAACTAAGTACCGTACATTCGAGTTTCCAGATAATGCGTCTTTGACAGGTATTTGTCAGTGGGTTGGGGGATACGATGTCGCCTTATCAAAATTGAACCAGATTGTACTCCACTGGCCGATGAGCCCGATATCCTATTCCACCCACTAAATGCTAATTTGTAGCGTGGGGTAATGTTCTCCCTAAAATGGATTTAATCTCAGTTGATCCGCAAAGTAAACGTTTAGAACATGACGTAAGCCTTTCGAATATTTCGTCTCAAGTGCAGTGCATTTCATTTTGATCTGATAATTGATCTTGAAATATAGTTAAGTAGGGTATTTTAAAAGGTATCGCTATCTCGTCAGATGATAACGGCGTTGCAAACCTGATCCTTTTTTTGTGGGGGGGGGGGGGGGGGCACATTATAGCGATCCTGTACGGGGGGTCCACGGGCATGCTTCTCCGGAAAGTTTTGAAAAAATGCGCTGTGCATGTGTAGAATGCTTATTTTTGTTTCCTAAGCATATTTCTGTTGTATTTTGCTCGCAACAAGAGAGCTTTCTGAAAATGGAAGCTGAAAGTCGGGAACGAGGGGGGAGAGGGGGGGGGGGAGTGGTTATGCCTCCCTCTGCTCCGCCGTTTTGGGTAAAGAACATTAAAGGTAACGCAGTCTGGAGAAAATAAAACAGGAAGTGCTGGGTTGTGCTACTAAGCCTCAAATTCAAAATACTGTGAGACACAGTTTGAAATCTGGTAATCGTAACCAGTGCCCGCTTTGCGCACCTGTGAGTGACTTTTTCCAAAAACCTTTGCTCGTGTGCGAAGGGAGGTAGGGAGGAGGATTGGGAAAAGAAAGAAGTTTGAACCACGTGATGCTCAAGTTTTAAAGTCTACCCAACACTTTGCTAGTTTTAGTTTAAGTAAATGGGTTTTTGATAAGGGAGAGACTAAAGAGAAAAAGCTAAACTTAGATTGTTGCATAGCAAACTTAGTTATCATATCTTGGATTTATTCAACTTGCATGAAATAACCTTTGCTTTCGTAATGCTACGCTCAATCTTTATCACAGAAGTTTTCGTGGGCTGCGGCATAAAAGTGTTTTGTTTTGTTTTGCTGATGATTTTGGTCAATTCAGGAAGTTCTGCTGGGGCGCGGGCTTTTATTTTTTGCTGCCATTTAGATAAAATTCAATAAAAAATTATAAAATTCAGTCAGAATTTTTTCTAAAAAGAAAAAGTGTCCCTTTGAGCGAGTTTTTCAGTATATTCAACAGAAAAAGAAATCATGCACGCATGCATGTATCCTCAATTTATTCGTTCTTGAAGTGAAATTATCGGTAGAATCTATGTTTGCGTGCACAGCGAAGAGTAGCGTGCTGTGATTTTATGTACAAAAGTTTGTTTAATATTTCATTTTCAATTTATAAGAAAAGTGTTCATCGTCACGCACAGAGCATCTTTCAGCTTTTGGCCAGCTTTTGAATAATACAGAGAGGTTTGCAACCTGTTCGCTCGTTGACAGCACGAAATGTTTACTCGACAGTATTAAGGCTTCTGTGTAAACGATAACGAATTCACGATAAAACATCAAAGAAGTGCGCGTGTGGGTCTTCTCCCGTTTTTTCAACCTGATAATCAGCCAGACATCCAAACACTTATTGTTTATTCAACACGAAAAGATCTGAAGCCGTTTTAAGTGGCACCCCGGGAGTCGAGAACCTGAAGTCACGGAAGCGGATTTTTCCTCTGAAAGTGATTTGCCCAGAAACATCCAATTCTATGTTCCCATTAAGAGTTATTTTTTATAGACCTTCCAACTCCAAGGTCAATCGTATAATGAAAACAATGTCTTTACAGCAAACACGAAATTTTAAATTACGTCTCTGTAGAAAGGGAAATGAAAAACGGACCTGATACTGAGACCTTCATTCCATGAGTTTTTACCTTGATAAGAGCCATCCGCGCCTTCTATCAGCTTTCTGAATCGTCCGACCCACCCAAAATTTTAAGTTTTGCTAAAAAAAAATTAGCAAACATATGAGAAAGGAAGGCCATTTATTGGCAAGTGAAACAAATTCCGTTTATTATCAAGTTTTCACCGAACTTGTTTTGATCATTGTGATCATTCGTTGTTTGTAAGTATCATTTCTGAGGAACGCGTCATTGCGTCATTATCAACTCTTCCATTTACTCACAATTTTTAGATTTTAAAAATGAACATGGCTTAAATATAGCAGTTTCGCCAGTAAATCAGTACCCCGAGATCAGTACATTGAAAGTGGAGTTGTCCTGGGAACGAGTTGGCAAGTTTAAATAGTAACTGAGGTAGATTCTTTCCGCTCTAGCTTGCTCACGGCTCTCTGTTCTGCGTATGTAACCTTTGGAAAAACCGGTGCTCAGTAAAAATAATATAATAACACTTTTACAGCATACAAGTGATCGCAATCTTCTAAAAAGAACCGAACTGCACTTCAATATTCCAAGTCGATAATATATTTTTTTTTTCCATTGCTCGTTGACATTTTGATCATGCAATTGCAAAGGGACAAAAAGCGAAACATTTTAACATATCTTTGTGTTGGCTGAATATTGCAAACCACTCTGGGAATCCCAAAAAATAAATCGGACTGAATAAAAAGGAGTGTTTGGATTATATTGACTTTCGTCATTAAGTGCTCTCTATCAATTCCGTAACAAGCGAAAGAAAACTACGTACCGTTGTCAGTAAGAAAATCCTGCGTATAATATTGCTGTTAAAACATTTAAACAAAAATATGATAAAATAGCTGATAATGTAGACAGCAAAGATAAAAATAAGTGCCACTTAAGGCTTTAGGCAACTAGTTTTGATCTTTAACTTGCTTTAAATCTTTTAAACTACTGATAAAGCTATACTGACAAATACTAAAGGACTTTAAGGTTTTGCAGATTGAGTTGCGGCTTAAAGCGATGAGAATGTTTTGGGGTTTCCGCCAATAATTCGTGTTTTGTGACAGTTGCCCAAAACATCGAGCAAATGAGCAATTTTGTTCTTTTTCATTTGAACAGTTTTTCGAAGTTCCTCCGGTCCAGTTTCGTTAGTATAAGTATTCGTTTGGAATTTATCCAACTACTGAATTAGCGAAATATGACTAGCCAAATATCTGCATATTGATTTCTTTTGTGCAACTCTGTTACCATCGATTCTGATGGGATTACTATTCAAGTTTGCCTTACTTGATGCTAATGATACGAAAAAGTCTTTATATCAAGAAACAAAGGAACTACCGATGGCTGTGAGATCAGAATTTTAAATGTCTTATAGCCAATTAAATAAATGTTTTTTGCTTCGAGAGAAGAACAGAGGAGTCAAATGTCGAGCCTATTACGGTGTTACGAAAAGTGAGTCAAGGATTTTGTGTATCTGAACAGCTTGCATACTTAGCTAGTATAACGAGTTTTAAAGACTACGCGTGTCTTGCTAAACCGTTTACTCAGCTGTGAGCGAAAGAATTATGTGTTGAAACAATATTTTTTCTGATGAAACCAAAGTAGTGCAGATCGGCTGTGGAAATTCATTGCTTCGCCAAAATTGGTAAGCTTATTCATTTTGAAATGGCTGATTGTAATCCGACCCTGTTTTGGTTTTGAAGGCGAATTTTGTTGTATGCACGTGCATGCAGCTAACTTGCCATGTCAGGCAGATAATGTGTTTTCTATGTGTTGTCTTTTTCAGATAAGAAATAATCGTGATGGCGACAAGAAAGTTGGAATTCCCCTCATATTTGGCGGTCCTAATTCTCGGGTTTTTTTCCGAGCGAAAACGTTTTGTTCAAACCCTAATAATACTACCAAAACTTGGTGTTTTAAAACAATATTCTTAGCCACGCAACTGAAAATAAAAAGATGACGCCTGGCGAGTGGCGATGCGGTTTTGTGTTCAGTTAACGGCTCGCTCTGTTCTTCTTCATTTCCCCTTCCTCTCTGGCACAATCTGCTATCCTGATGAAATTGTGTTCTGTATACTCTACAGAATTTAACAACGATTAATTCATTTCCCTCCCTCTGTTTATCAGGAACGGCCGCTTAAGATGTCCGGTGGATAGCTCCAGCATTGACTATGCAAATGTAAGTGGGATTATCTGAGCCAAGATTTAGGCGTTCACTATCTCTTAAATCATACAACTACTTTTAGAACTACATTTTAAACAAGAGAACAAACTTTGTCAGCTGTTCGGTTTAGAAGTACGACGAGACAGACTAACACTAGGTTAAAGAAATGTAACATCAAAACCTAAAACTTAATTTAGCAGACTCTTGGAAAATCCACTCGATTTAGCATTCTTAAAAAATACAGCATTTACCTTCACCACTATTGGTGAAAATTTTGCGTGTTTGACATATTTTTGTCCAATCAACCAAAAGTCATTGCACAGTGATGGGCCACGAAATTTGGTTTCAAGTTCTTAAAACGAACTGAAAGAGTAAATAAAAATATGTTTATATTTCTGAATTTACATAATAATTTAATGCAGAACTGTCTCGATACGGTCTTAAATTTTTCAAGTTTGGTAAATTTAATCTATTTATACCAATCTAAAACCTCGAATTCAGAATCCTTATTTTCTTCGCCGCCACCGCGGGATTAAAATGACTAAACAAAGCTGTAAAATGTTTGAGTATCTGTACTACGAAATGATATCACGTCTCAGTTGTCGGCTGACAGCTAATAACAATTCACATGTCTTATCAGGAAAGGTGGTGCATGGTGTAAGAGTCTTCGTGATTCAATTTGTTTCCATGGCAACGCAAACGATCAAATACGACCAGAATATGCATTTTCCTAATTTACGAAAACTGCTCATTAGATTTTTATATTAGAGTTGCACATATGTAAATGGTACCGTTGGGTTTTTATGATCTGACAAGAATTTTACATGACTGTGACAGAAAAATAACTGTCAACCCCGGATATTCAAAAAATCTTGTAAACACTCTGGCCCGATGACACTGATGGCTTTTTTTATTCGTTCCGATTTACGGAACGTATTTTTCGGTCTTACACACAAATTTCTAATGAACATTTGTTTCTTGAACAAATTCTTATCAAATTGATTGCCTCAGAAGTTTAGAACGTTAATTTAGAAAACATTGGAAAACCGGTTGATTTCGACGACCATGAGGCTCTAAATCTTGCGACACCCGCTCAATGCGGGTGAGTTGACAGCTGTGCAGAAAGTTATTTGTTTATACAAAACAAAAGTTTTATTGCATTCCAATGCTGCTCCCCTCAGTCAGACTAGTTTTTTTTTGTCCGTCGTCAGTTTTTATTGAACAGATTTTGACCAAACTTAGCAAAGGTAACAAATTTAAGCGAACCTTCTTCGTTGCTATGGAAACAGTTGAGCAACCTTAACTTTTGTTATTGTATTTTTCTCTTGCCAAGTTTGGATTTCTTAGCTGTTACCCTTCTGATTAAATGTCTCAGTGAATGCTAACTACTCAGAAACTGTCAAAGCTGTGTTCATCAACCTTTTAAAATAATGCGTCTGCTTTGGAGATCAGTGGCACACGGTTTCAGTAGTACCAAGTGGATGAGATACTAAATCGGAGGTTGATCTCCAGCCAAAGCTTGAATTGAGTCGCGGACTGCAACAAGTCGTGTGAAGCCACCCTTTGGAGCTCACGCAACCTCGCTCGCAGGGTTTTCTGGGTACTTTTAAAAAGGACTGTTTCTCTCACAGAAACCGCCATTTTGAAAAAATGACCCTGGTGTAAGCTAGGTTGGAGCCTTCAAGTTTGAGTGCCATCTCACCTTCTTACGCTGAGACGGTTATTTCTCACGCATAGATATTTTAAAATTTAAATAGTCACGTTTTGCCGTAAAAATTCTTCAAAAGTGTCTTCATAACCAGTGAATACCTTATTTAACATGCACACACTAGCACACTTAATTAGTTTTCTTACTTTCGGCAGTCTATCTTGCTGGGTGCATACCTATTGTAGTCTTGCCCCATTGTACTTTTTATAAATTATATAGCCCAGTGTACCACCATATGTGTTTTTTATTTGTGTACAGTGAAGCAAATATAGTTAAAGTTAAAGAATATCTCAATGGCTTCCAAGGAATGGTTAGGGAAAAATATAGTTTTTAACATGTCTATAGCCTTAACTTGTTACTATATAGAATGCATAGTTTAACTTTATTCCGGGTGGGCACGTTCTCCCCGTGGAAATTGCCACTTCATGCCGAATCTCCGCTTGAGAGCTGCGACATTTTCTATGACACGACTCTTGCGATACATTCTTTTTTGCTTGTTTGCATGGGAAACTGTGGCAAATTTCTTGCTTGTGTAGTAAGTCATGTGCCGTAAAACTTGCGTCCCAACCTTTTTTGTTGAAATGCGCTCATTCCGAACATATCCTAAATTTTGCTGTTATTCAGTCACTAGAATACATGTACCATCCAGTGGTGAATCGTAGTGACTCAGTACCTGCTTTTTTCTTGCAGATCTATGCCGATGACGTCACAAACCAGATGATCATGTCTTTAAGTGTCTATTGTGATAATTATCAAGCGGGCTGCAAGTGGAAGGGACAGCTCAGAAAACTTCAGGTACGGAGCAATGTTTTTATAAGGCAATTTTAACTTGTTTAGATATTGTTCGTGTACTGCGATCTCCCAGGGTTTGGCTGGGGGTTAGAAGGGAGTGGAGTGA
>JAOBYE010411644.1:0-14150 GCA_025403585.1 Parazoanthus swiftii
CATACATACATACATACATACATACATACATACATACATACATACATACATACATACATACATACATACATACGTACTTACAAACGTACATACATAGTTAAATACATACAAACATACAGACACACATACATACATCTGGCTGGATTTTGCAAAAGGTGCCTTGACCGCGGCAAGATGAAGCACCTTTAGTGTAAACAAGTTCGTTTATCCAAATCTTCTTGGATAAACTCCAACTTGAAAAAATGTCATGCATTAACTTTGAGTCACTAATGTATGCTGACGATAAGACTCCAGTGCAGCCGCCTTATTTGCTGACGACACGCACTTGACGTATGACGGCAACAACATTATTACAAGACATCGAATGTACCTTGTCGATGTTAGTGACTGGCTAAGGCTAACAAATCGACCCGCAGTAAATCCAAGATGGCGTTCATGGTACAAATAGGGTCATGTTTCCACTGCCAAGTCTGTTGGATGTCCTCGTCGATGAACATTTATTCAGGAATGCGCATATTGCTAGTATTTCCAAAAAAATAGCTTCTGATATTGCCGCTATCAAATGTTTCCGGCCTTTTGTTCCCATTGAAACTCTAAAATACGCTTATAACGCGATTGCACAACTCTTGCCTCTAAACTCAAGAAACTGCAAATCCGCGCAGCAAGGGTTTTAACTTTCTCCAGCTATGATGCAAATACAGATCCTGTTCTCGACAAATTCAGCCGGGGAAAACTTGTTGATCGACGTCGTTCTCACCCGGCTATCATGGTCTACAAACCGCTCCACAATCGGGCGCCTGAATATCTCCGAGGAAATTTGTAGATCGTGATAGTGTCACCAGCTATGCTCTGAGAGACACCGCAAATACACTAGCTGTTCCCCAACCTCGCACTAACTATCTGAAAAATAGCTTCCGTTGCAGTGGGGCGATGTTGTGGAACAGCCTACCAAAACAGCTTCGACAACTGAGCTGACTCGTTAGGTATTTTCAAATCTGGATGCCAGAAGCTCATTTATTCGTAGACACGGCATTCATGGAAAAGCAAAAACTTTCTATTAGTTATTACGCACTAAACTGTCTAATAAGACTATTTATTGTATTGTACCTTTCTTGTGCCTAAGTTTGCACGTGCTCTTGCGTAACCTTGTTTCACACTTGTTTTTTATTGCACTTGCGTCTTTATTTTACTTGAGCGTGGCAAACGATAATGTAATGGCTTTAGGCTACTGACTTACTAAGGCGCACTCGCTAATCTAGGGACCACGGAGTGTACTTGGATTGTTGGCCAGCGCCAGTTCGAGAGCCGCAAGAGCAAGCATTCTAGTCGGAAGGTACAAACTTAGAGATTCTCAAGTCACACGAAAACTTTATAAATCTCAATAAATGTTTATTACTTTTTTGCTTTTATTTTGAAAGCACCGAGAAACTATTGGTGGGGCTAAAGCCCATACAGGGACAGCTCCGCGGTCCCTGTAACCACTCCACCAATTCAATTCGCCGCTATTCCATACATATTCTCTTAATGAACAGTTGTTGAACGAGGTTGAGTTAAACAGTATTTCAAAAAAAATAATGCGTATGAACAAAACTTTATTTTCAGGAACTAGAAAGGTATTTGCAGGTGAGACATGTGTCACACAACCAATCAATGAGAAGGAAATTGAAGCGACGAACGATCGATACAAAAATTGATTTTAACTTTATTTAGATTGATGATTTGCAGGAACTGTTTTTCAATGGGGGAAATATTGAAGAGGGGCCGGGTAGATTGGGACCCTCCTCTGGAAAGAGGGGCCGGCCGGGAAAGATAGGGATCCTCCTCTGGTAAAAGGGGCCGGATAGATGGAGACCCTCCTTTGGTGAGGAGGGACGGATAGATAGGGACCCTCTTCTGGTCACAGGCAGCCCAAGCTTTGAGTTTGCCATTGAGAACCGATTTGTAAGACTTTTGTATGGGAGGTACCGAATTATATAAGACTTTGTATGGGAGAACATTCGACCTTCGTGTAAAATCAAAATATGTTCGTTTAAGCAATAGAAATAAAGATCACTTACGGCAGTTGTCGCTTATGTGTGTCTGCACGTGGTTTCGGGCCATTGGAGGTGATTTGGGGATATTATGGTTTTCGGAGTTCTCCTCGCCTTGAAAAAAACGCTAATATTTAGTACTCGCCTAAAATTAGTTAGCGCTAAACTTAAGGTTCTACCCCCTTACCTCCCCCCCCTTCTCTAACAATTTAAAAATGTATTGAAATCCATTACAAAATTTAATGAGTGATACACGTGTTCTCGATCTCATACTGAGTCGTCTTGTTCCTTGTTATGCTTGATTGTCGTTATGTTCTACGATTTCTGCACCATCTATTTTGATTATCAGGCGGGAATAATGGCTGTCTTGGCGGGTCAGTCAGAACAACGTTTTGTGCAGCTGGAAACAATAGATCATCAGCTGGTATGAGTTCAAACTCTCAAACCGTAAGACTTCCCGGGGAGGATCACTTTACTAACAGTTTTTCTGCTACTTTTGGTGTTGATAGGTCAACACACTTTGTTGTGTTCCTGAATATATAATTGAATCGTCCGGCAAATGTTTATAAAAAATCCTTAAAATCGCTAAAATTAGTTGTCGCTAATTCTTTCTCAAACTTAGTAGTTGCTAAAAATAGTAACCTTAAGGTATTACGTGTAACCGCTGATTGGGTGAAAGGGTCATATTTTGAGACTCCAAGTCCTAGCGTTAAGTGTCCTCTTTGAATCTATTTTTACAGCCAATGATAAAGTTTAGATATGTGTTCAGTATTGTAATTAGTTTTGCGCTTTTATTATTTTCTCAAACACATGCTATTTTAACTGAAATGGTCTCAATGCTTCAGGTAATGGGTACAATGTGGGGGTTTTCTAAACAAAAATACCAAGCATGTCTTGCAATAGACCAGTTTCGTATTCGTAGCTGCCGCTGATTACAATGACTACAGACAGCCTCGTCTTGATGCTAGTTATTTTATTGTTATTTCAACACCAAGCCGAGGCTAAGGCTGAGTAAAAGAGTCTAGTCATTGTAACCAGCGGCAACTACGAATACGAAACTGGACTATTGATCAGCTTTGCCCGGGGTCCCCCCTCCGGCCTCCCCTTGGGGAAGCCGATAACATGGGTATACCGGACCTTAAAAAGTATTTTTTAGGGGTTAAAATCAGCGGCCGGTATTTTACTTTTAGGGTTTCGTTGAGCGAAAATGGCACTAGTGAAGAAAACCCGGTATTTTTAGGGGTTCGTTGAACTAAAACGGTACGTTGAAGAAACTCTGGAATTGTCAACAAATCCAGGTATTTTTAGGGTATTTTAGAACCGAGGAGTAGTTTTTAAACTAGTTTTTTTCTGACCAAGTATTTTATAGGGTGAAAATTTGGGCTTCCCGGCCCGACGGTCATCCCTACCAATTTAACCTTGAAATACTCCCCCCGGCATTCAGGACTTCAAATATAGCTATTTCAAAATGTGATTGCCGAACCGACCAACTGTTGTAAACTAAACTGAAAAGCTTATAGAAATGTTAAATTTATAAAACGTGTCAGATATTGTTTTATACTATTGATTATTTTATCTTTTCGCTGTTATATGCGACACGTTGTTATGTTGTGAGCAACATTTTGATATCTTGTGGCATAATTTGAGAATATTGGCATGATTTAGGGCAAAACTAACAGCATATTAATTAATATATTACTTTTAGAGTATTTAGGTGCACAATGGGTCAAACCCTAGCCACGATACAAGTCTACTTTCTTTTGTTTGATAAAAACCTTGTTTATAATAACGCTGAGGCTGAGATTTATTCAAAATTTAAGGAAAATGTATTGGCTGAATTATTGGAGTCCATCTGCAGACTCAGCCAAATTGTACATGTTCTCATAAGAAGAGAGTGGTTATTATCAGCAGACAACAACAAATTCAATAATGTTTGCGAACAAACATATATCAAGTTCAAAGTTTTCCCCGTTTTGTTGCTGGGCCATATCGTGCTGTGTCCTGATTGGCTCAACTCACGACTCGTGCCAATCACCTCACACATGCTCAGTTGAGCGGCGCACAGAACACTCGATCTTTCTCTCCATCTATCTGTCTGTGCTGGTACTGTGGCTAATATATAGTAAAAAGTTGTGGGAAATTCTCATTGAAAAGCCAGTGAGAATTTCATATAATGGATACATTGGATCCTATCACTCTTGCTGGAGCAGCTGTCGCGGTCGCTGTTGTTTTGTCTGGTTTACTTTTCTTGCTGTTTTCAACTCGTGAAGAAAGCTTTGAATCTTCTCAAGCGGCGCAACGAGTTGAACAAGAATCCTTGTTGTTGTCTAAGCAGTCGTCTGGAAAAGTGCAGAAACAGAAGAAGAAATCTGGAAAAGGGAAGAAGAAGGCTGTAGAGCATGACAGTGAAGGAGAGCCGACAGAGTTAGAAAAAGAAAAAACTGCTTTTGATAGTACAGGAATTGAAGATGTACCCGGAGCTCACGAACGAGACCAGAAACAATTCAAAGGAAATGCTGCCAAGGACGAGAAACCCAAGTCGGTCGTCAAGGAGAAAGAAGGAAAGAAGAGAGTTAAAAGAGCTTTGCACAGGGACGGGTCAGACTCGAGTGAACCGCGACACGAGAACCACGACGAACCATCACGCAAGGAGAAAGACGAGATTGTAATGGAGGAGGTCATCCAACCTCCCGAAGCTATCCCAGAACCAGCGATTGTAAACGAAGAAATCATAATGACCGAAAATGAACCTCAAGTCAGTAGCGAGCCATCGCCAGCAACAAAAAAAGCGAAGAATAAATCAAAGGGATCGAAGGATAGACTTCCTCATGTTGTCTCAGGTGAGTAAATTGTAATTTGAAGAAAAGTTGAAAAACGTGTTCACGGTTGAGTTCATAACACGAAAAGACGAAAAACCTCATTTAGAAAAAATCTGCAAATGTATCGTAGCAAATCAACTTAGATCTTAATCAGTGTTATTTAAGTCAATTTCTGCGATAGAATTGAGCTCTCGTGATTTGTTTAACCACCGTGGCAAATGTTGGATATAAAAATGCTTGGCGGAAGTTGATTTGTTGGAGAACAATGGAAAGACTGAACAAACAATTGTAGCTTTCTCAGTGTGGTTGATAAACATTGAAAAGACGATTCGTAAAGGAGAAGTTTGTGTATTAGTTGTATAGTTGAGATAACATTAAAGTAATTGTCCTCCCAAGTAGATATCTGAAATAACAAACCATTAAAGGGTAGATTAAACTCATTTAAAGAAGCTTTCTTTCATTGCTGTGAATTATTAATCCGCAGCAAGGGCAGAAAACATTGCGATTAATTTTTATGAGATTTAAACAGTCGAATTGTTCTTTAAATTGATCATGTGCTGCCACTTAGTTGCCTTAATTGTGAACCTTCATGGAAAACCTTGTATGAAAAGCAGTTCGGTTTTTGAAGAATAAATTTCAGAGCTTCAGCTGTGGCTTCAATGGAAACTGAAGTCCCGTTGAAATATTTACGGTTTCAGTGCAAACTGTGTTTGCATGATTCACAGAAACACTGCATTAACAACATCTAAAACCACAATGATTCTTTGAAATGCTTAGTTTTTGTTTCTTGCATGTGTGAGTTACATCCACCCTTTAAATTTCCATTTCCTGCGCCATGTTTTGATCAGTTTTGTAACATCTTCTATGTATTGGTGAACTGTTACATGTATTTCTTTTACATGTGTGTTAAGTATTACTAGAAGATTTTTTTAAAATGCTGGTCAATATAACTTGATTAAATTTAGATTGATTTGAATAATTGGGAGCCCTTGACAGTGCCCAGGCAACCTCACAGACCCATAAAGTTACTTAAAAATCAGTACTTTCATTTTTTTGTTATTCAATTAGCAATTTGGATTACTAAGAAACTGAAATCCCCTAGCTATAATTGGTAGTGTGCAATCTCATGTTTAAATACCACATCATGTTACACATGTATAGCATATTAATTTTATAGGATTTGAATACAGATTGAGAATAATCAATTGAAGTGGTATTTATTTGATTTTGGTTCTTTTTAAGAACCAAGCATTACTGGATATAATTAACCACTGTGACTTGCAAAGTTCAACAAAGTTCTGAGTCTGATAGTGAAATGGTTAATATCTACCAGACTGACAAGGACAATACAACTGTGCTGCAAGTGCCAAGACAGAGGCACGCTCTACATGTACCTGGAACTTTGTTGTATCAATAAGTTGAGATTGCTGCAAAAAAATGTTGTGAAATTTTGATCTACAGAGTATTAAATCATGTGCACCTCTTGATTCTCAAATGTGCCAGTACACTAACATACTGTATGTACAAATAAGATGGCTGCTAAACTATTGTTTGAACACTTGCATTATAGAGGATGTGAATGTCAAGCGGCTAGTGATGTTGCTGCGAAGTGCCAATCTCAATGCACATGAAGTACAGGATCTCATTGATGTTCTATTAGACAAACAAGGAGAAAGTGGTCAGTGGAGAAAGGTGAGTTGTCAGACCAGAACTTCAGCTGTCATCAGCTGTCATCAGTACAGAAGTGATAAGAGAAACTAAAATGAAATTGAAATCTAGGGTACTGTTCTGGTTACAATACTAGTAAGACTTAATGCAAGTGTTCTTAAGATAATTTCTATTCAATTTTTCTTGCATGTGCAAGATTACATATGAGATATTGCGAGTCTTTTTTGGAATTTTTATATCTTGCAGAGAATGATGTTAACTTGTTTTTAACATTGCTGTATGATTGTCTATTTAGTCAGCTGCTAAGGGGGACACTGCCGAGATACTAAGGAAACAGCTCCTTGAAAAGGAAGGGATGGTAGCTGAAGGTACAAGGAAGTAGAAGTTTTTGTTATCTTTGAACATTAAATATTTTAAAATTTTATTTTACTATGCATTTAATTTTTTTACTATTAATATACTATTTATTTACTAGGAAGATTCACCAATAGGAGAAAATCTTAGTATCATGCATGTTATGTACAGTACAAGGGCACAAACATGACTGTACTGTAGTTAAGAACAATATCATTTTATTCTTGATAAATACTGTCAACTGCATTGTTAGGGTTGTTTAAATAAGTTTTTCCACTGTTTTAACACTGGCTGAAAAGTTTTGCAGAAGTGTTTCAGGGATAAGAATTGCTAAATAAGATTTGGAGCCACCGACTTTTGGATTTGTACTTTTACTCTGGGACATAATGATAACTCAGTCTGTTTAGGTATGCATCTTGACAAAACTCTGAACAGGTACCTTTGTCTGGATTGAAACAGTTTGATTTAAACTGCATAAAAATTTACAAAAGATTATTTTCAAAGACCTTCATGCAGTAGTGTTTCACCAGTTGCCAAGGTGTAATGTTAACACTGCTGATGATCAAGAATATTTTAGGTTAATGTCAGTGCATGATTGTTTGCTCTGGTTTGAGGATTTCCCCTTTTTAGCTGCAGTTGTGCAAGGTCTTTGCACTGCCTTGAGGATGAAAATCAACTCCTCAAGATTATTTTACAGTTTTCAATTCTGGGTTCCTATCCAATAATATCTAGACAGTCACAAGGTAGTTGACTTTTCAGGAAGGGCTGTGATTGTTGCCCAAAGTCTGTTTGCTTCGGCATTCAGATGCTGTCACCAGACTTGGCAGTACACTGTGTTTACCAGTCAGCAGATGCTTAAGCTTTTACACTTGACTTTTCACACTGATACTCGATGTGTTTAATAATCAGCTCCTCACCCACTGGCATACCTGCTTGGTTGCTGTGGCTAATATACCTTGTTTGTGACACTGAGTGTTTTGAAGACTTTATATACATATGTTCATATCCTGCTCACAGTCAGATAGAAACAGATCAAAGCTTGATTAAAACAAGTAAAAACAAGGATGACATATGTGTAGCTCTGGACTCTGGCTGGATTTTAAGTTTTTAGATGGGATTGAGTTGAAATACCTAAATATTGTATTCAGAATAACCAACAAAAGAAGGAAACAACAGTTAAATAATTTAGTAAAATGCAGTAGAATGATCTTGTATACCTGAAAATTAGAATTTTTTACCATAATATTTTCACTCTTGAATTATACAATTTTTCTGTATTTTTTTTTATGTTTGAATGATAAGAGCTTGATTACAGATAATTCCAGTAACATGTTTGTTACTCTGCTACATAAAAATAACTGATCTGGTTCGAGTTGTTCATTGAAGCCTGTGCAAATCTTTTCCATGGGTTTAACTGCTCTGCAGTACTTGGATAAAATTTATCCTCTTCATTAGCTCAGTTGTTTGAAATTTGGATGGTGCTATTTGCCGTCTATCCACTGGCTAAGTTATCCAGCTCAAGGTAAGCGTTCTGTACACTGAATAAATTTTTCCACTGGATAAAGAAGTTATTTTCTTCATTTTTTCCTAACCAACAGAACGACTTCTTGCACAAAGTGCCACAAACAAACTGAAGGAAGTCAGGTTAGTCATTGGTTATTCAATGAAAGGTTTGGTGAAAGAATGACCTGTAGGAAGTGATGATTTTAGATCAGTCATCCTTAATAAAATGTCACACCCCTCAAGTTTTATGCAACGCTACAGTTGACGTTTGCCGTATTATGTAGTCAACCTATTGTTTTTGTAATTCAAGTTTACATATAATTCTTGCTCAAGCTATAGTAATACCCAAATACTTTAACTCTTGAAGTTATGAAAACTCTCACTCCAAAAAGGCAAAGATTTCAAAGACTAAATGATTTCTACTGGCAATGAGTTAAAAAATAGTTAACATTTATGAGATTGCATACCTAGACAGGGTTCTCCCCAGAGCAGAGATAACAGAGTGGAGACTCATCAATATTCATGATTTCCCTCATTAGTATTCATGAAACAAAGGTATTCATATGAACTGAAACAGGAATGAACAGTATACAAATACCGTATTTGACCAAGTAAGCACCCATCCTCCGCGTGCAATAAATCTGGCAAAAGTTTGGGTGTGGGTGCTTACTCGAGCATGGGCGCTTACACGGTAAGTTTCAAAAGGTATTTTGTATGCAGACAAACACACGATTTGACCTCCAACAAAGGATTTTTACAGTTGCTGTTTCATTCTCTCATGATCACGCGCTTCCTGCAGACACCGTTTTCAACATGTTGTTTTATTATCCCGGTGCTATTTTCATGTAAACATGGAATATTGTTTCGTAATTATATGATCAAACACTGAATACTAGGCAGATTTTTTGCAACGCGAAAAGTAGCAGACTATCATGATAAATTAGCGATCAAGACAATTTTAAAACTGTTACAGTTTTTCGATCTTTTGTTTACCGCAAACTGACAGCACGGATTATCTTTTTACGGTCTATTAATGACCGTATAACTATTATAAAACAAAGCTTTGTTTATTTTAAATCGCGGATGTATTAGTTACTGCCGGTATATCTTTGTTAAAAAAAATCAATAGCTTCAGTTTTGCTGTGATTTTGAAGAGATCAACATAAATACATTTCGAAAAGTTCGGCTTTGTCACGCCCTTCCAGGCAGCTTTCCTTTCGTTGTCGATTTCAGTCGCGTCGTTTAGGCGCCAAGCGAATGCAAATTTTACCCACGATTAAAAACAGGCTACATTTTTGTTTTCGTATGCAGTTTATTTTCAGTGTTACAAATTAGGTAAAGAATGAAAGGTGCAAAGCTGTTTTTAGCGAAAATCAGCAATTACAGTTGCGGTCACAAATAACCAAGCGCAATCAACTTGTTCACAAATGGATACTTGATTCCCAAAGGACGTTTCCACGCCATGCTTGAATGCCTTTCATTGAAAATGCACTTTAAACATTGTCAGATATTGATAAAACAATTTTCGAAGCTTTTAAAACGGCATTAAAGACAAAGTTTTTTCAAGTTCTGCAGCTTTATAGTTTTTCCGCTGAAGAGAACAGAGCGGCACTCAGGTAAAGGCAGAGCGGCACCGCATCGCGGTACCGCGCTGTGGGGAGAACCCTGCTAGAAAGAAAACAGTTTTTTGGAATCCTTAAGTTACATGAAATAGCAGTTTTAAATAAATGATTAGTTCTACTAGTACTAGTAAATGTTATAACTATGTAACTGTTGGGTCAGCAACATTTCTGTTTGCTGCTTTCAGCTGTCTGTTTCAGCCAGTTGAATAACCAAGAATCAGTTGGTGGGAAACCAAGGTGTTACTTTAATCTGATCATTGATCAGATTTTTATCTGAAATGCAAGGCTAGATGATATTTGTACATTTGCAGGGATGAACTGCAGCAAGAGAGACAGAAACTAAAGCACCAGAGCATGCATGCCACAACCAAGATACAAGCTCAGGTCTGTTACTTGCTTGTATCATTTTGTTTTGTACAATGGCCGAATTATAATGATTAAATATAGAGTAATCTTAAATGTTTACTTTCCAAATATATCCCAAAAATTATTAACTTTTGTGCCAGCCTTGAAACGGACATTGTCGGGCAACATAATCCGTTGTTTTGCAGCAAAGTATTTAAAAGATGTAGGCCATGTCTTCGCAGTGTTTATCCTTTGGCAATGACGTTATGTTGGTGCCCCTAAGGTATTGAGGTTTTGCTTAAACAAAAAAGTCAAGTTGGTTGACTGTATCTGTGTTGTGATTGGCCAGGCCAAGGAAATCCAGGCTCTTAAGGCACGGATGCAGAACACTCATGAAACTCACAGCAGAGAGAACCAAAACCTGCAGACTCGGTTGCATCAGCTTGAACAGATGGTTGAATCCTCGTCAGTGCCCAATATCCAGCAGTTACAGCAGGTTGGTGATGTTACAGTTCAGTGGTTGGCTTTTGTGTACTTTAAGAATCTGTTTGTCAGTGATCAATATTTAAATTACAGCTGACTCCCTTAGGTACATAATATTATACTTTTTCTGTACACCATCAAAAAATGAAAAGTGTCTTATCACCTCTCTTAACTCTAAAATTGCTTTAAAACAGCAATTACATGATAAGTCATCCAGCTGTGCCCTGGGTCACTGGTTCATTTTGGGGGTAATGATTTATAAAAATATAGGGGTTGAAGTTCTGAAACTTGTTATTTTGGGCTGCAAAAAAGAGAGGTCGACTAGTACACGGATTCAACTTGTAGACAGTAAAATATGGTAACACAATTTAATATGTTTTCAGTTGGATGAAATAAAACATCCCAGTCTAATAATATGTTGCATTGTACTTAGACAGTTCTAACTAAACCTCTGTAATGATTGCGAAATTAGCAATGCTTACACAAGAATAAGTTAAATACGATTTTGTTTCCAACCAGTTTGAGAAATTTGCAGTTTCAGCATATTGTCCAATCAGATACTGCAAATTAATTCAATTAGCAGGTTTGGGCAGAAAAAGAATTAACGTACACCACTGGATTGGCCTATTGTCTTTTGCCCTACTTCTTACACGGACCACTGCTTAATTCTAATTAACCTTATTTGAATCTGTTAAATCTTAATGGTAAATGTTTTTATTTCCATTTCAGGAAAATGCTCAGTTGAAAAACAGTCAGATGAGAGCTGCACAGCTGTAAGTGTGATTTGAGGTCTTCATGATCAGTGACTTGTCTGTGTGATTTGTTGTAGGCGTTCGAACTCAGTAATATTTGTCCTTGCTAGAATTGCTGACAAGGATACACTTACAAGTGAACTGACCAAAGTACAGCAGGCCAATCGCCAAGTGGCAAATGAATTGAACAGCACCTTGGAGAAGCTAAAGCAGAAAGACAGCTACCTCAAGGCAATGGAGGATAAACTCAGACAGCATCAAAGTAGCAAGGTATTTTATATGTATACTGTTGTGCAATCTGAGATTTATAAATAGTAACAAGTAGGGTATAAGAAAACTTGTTCTAAAATTTAGCTTCTGTAATTATTATAATTGTTACTACTTCAAAAGGAAGCTGAAATGGTTGTGTCCAAGCGTCTTGGTGAAGTGAGTGAAGAGCTGAAGAAATCCGAAGCCAGGAATTCAAACTTGTCTTCTGACCTGGAGAAGGCAAAAGCTGCCTTAAAAAAAGAAGAGACCAAGTCTGAGCGGCTTCAGAAAGAGATTGATACACACATGGCAAGTGCCACAAGTCACGAAAGTGTCATGAACAGACTGACAGATCAACTCAGAGAAGCAAGCGACAAGGTTGAAAAGTTGGAGAAGCAGTTTCCTGAGATTGAGCAACAGCAAAAGGAGTTGCGTCAAGAGCTTTTACAAAAGGAGGCTGAAATCAAGGTTTGTTAGACTGAAGTGTTTTCACTGGGCAGGGCCTTTGAAATGATGCAGAAAAAAATCACAAGTTAAGCAGAAATTTGAGAGCATAATTATTATGTCTGGAAAATCACACAATTGGCTTGTCAGAACTTGTCAATCAAAAATTGCAACACTATTGCAACACTGTTGGTGCATACAGTATGGTCTTCGGGAAACATACCACTTCCCGACAGTCCTGATCTTCGAGTCTTCGGGATCGGGACAAAATAACAATAGTGTCCCGATAGGTGATTCCGATACATCTGGTGATTTTTGTAAACAAAACCGTCAAAACGGCCATTTTTTTGTCAGTCACCAAAGGATTAAAGTTGAAAGACCAAGTTGGATTTAATGTCCCTTTTCATGTGGAGGGTCACAAAATAATCAAAAAAATAAGTGGAAAGAAAATGAAAGATTCTAACTGAGAAAAAAAAATCTTATTGATTAGTGATATACATTTAAATGGAAATCAGTCTGTGGTGGTATGAAGTACAGGTTTTACATGCTGTGCCCATTTGATTATGATTTTTCAGTGTACAAGTTAGTCATGTGATCAAATAAATGAGGATTTGAGGTTTTGTTGACAGGAACAAAGGCTGAAGGATGCAGAAGCTCGAGTGAAGAGTGAGCCTGTGAAAAATAGCCATGAACAGGTATGAACTGCTGACAACCAAGACCATCTTTTAATTTTATTGTTGGATGTAAGAGTTGGTACCAAGTTTAAGAGTATCTGACTGAGAAAACCAGGCAAAATTCAAAATGTAGCTTTTTATTGCTATCCAGCAAAGCGAGACGTAATCCTATTTGGTACTTTGTGTTGTCTCTGAATTGTGTCCTGTGATAGTACTTAAACTGAGCAACAGTAACTGATGGATATATGTGTAAAATTGTTCTAAGGATCGGAGCTGACTGAGCTGTAAGTCAGTCCAAAAATTACAACCCCCTGCCCAAGAAAACCCAGAACATAATTTTATCTGAGCAAAAACTTTGGGTGTGAGATATATTTTTGTTCTTTTATTGCAGAAGGAAGACCTGAAAATTCACCAGAATCTGTAAGTATATTTTTAAGAACTTTTTTTTTATAACTAACATTTATTAAGCTTATAAATTGGAAAGAAAAATACTGGCAATAATTGTGATGGGAAAAAGGCCAGTATGATGTATTGATGTAATTTGTATTTTTTTTAAACAAAGACATACTGTCTGGTAGTAACAGTAACATAGGCCACTTTGTTGTCAAGTTTATACAGTGAAACCCCGCCTTATGGCTACCTTGTTAGTATGGTCACCTTGTTATAATGTGTGGTTCCAGAAAATATCCATACCGCAACCACGGAGGGAATTGGAACGACCTCATTTGCAATCTCCCAGATCAAAAATGATTAACGTGAGTAGCAAATATGGCGGTTTTCTAAGATTTCCAGAGGGTTGGGGGATCTCTCTGTCACTTCATGGAAAATCCAGAGGGGTGGGCGGTTGGCCACCACCTCGGAAAAATGGGAAATCCAGGGGGATGGGGGGTAAAAAAAAATTACCTCCGTGGGGGTATGGATGTTTTCTGGAACTACACAATGGCCACTTTTTCTTGGCCTGGCAGAATGACCATACATATTCTTACAAAATTAATGCCTCATCAATGTGGCCATCTGTTTATATTGCCAACAGTCACATTTTTCTTTTATAATTTTATCTTGTTAATGCGGCCACATGCACTAAACATTAATAAGAAAAAAGGAATCATGAACATGAGACTGAGAGTCGATAGATACTGGTCATGAACATGAGACTGAGAGTCAATAGATACTGGTCATGAACATGAGACTGAGAGTCAGTAGATAC
>JAOBYE010411755.1:0-14147 GCA_025403585.1 Parazoanthus swiftii
CCCCCCCCCCCCCCCCCCCCCCCCCCCCCCCCCCCCCCCCCCCCCCCCCCCCCCCCCCCCCCCCCCCCCCCCCACTGGCTCCAGTGTCCTTGCCATTAGCTTCAAGATGTCGCAAGTCACCGTAATGACAATTGTGTTTTCGAAACTGCAAAAAATAAGCCAAAATAAATGGCAAAGGCAGTGCAGAGACACAGAATATTAAGGTTTTGAAAAGATCGCAGCACCAACTTTACTGCAGACTATTAAACTTAATCAAAACGGTGACTCCATACCGTAATGAACCCACAAGTCATATGACATAGGTCAGCTCTCTGTAGTTCGCTACGACGAGCGCCAAAAGAATACTTTCTTGTTACACTAAACTTGGGTGTTCTTCGTTTATTTTCCATTTTAGATAAGCTAGTCGTTACAGCGCGATGTTACACCCACAAAACATTCACGATTGTTGAAGTGCTTCCGAAAAGGACCTGTGTTTTGGTGGGCTGTTGTTTATCTTTGCTGGTTTTCTACCGCGTGTGGAGAGAGCTTCACTTGGTAAACTTCTAACTGCACCCTTTTCCTGAACAAGAGAAAATAGATAAAGAAGGGTCTCAGACAGTTGCAATGAGAACATCCTGTTGAGGATGGGTGGAAGGTGAGCTGTTGAGTTTACAACATAAGTTTCAAGCGAATGGTTAGTCTGCGTAGATCGGCGTTCCAGTCAGTCGAGAAGGGAGAAACGCTAGAACGAGCCGGCAAGCAAAGCGAGCCGCGAGGAGAATGGGGAGGAGAGAAGGACTTAAAGGCAGGCTTTCCTTTTCCTTCTCTCCTCCCTATTCCCCTCGCGTCTTGCTTTGCTCGCCGACTTCGCCGCTCGTTTCTCTCTTCTCGATTGACTGGAACGCCGAGCTACGCAGGCTGGCGAATGGTATCAGTGGCGTAGCTACCTCTAGGTAAAAAGCCATTTATCTACAAACTTTCGGTTAAAAAAACGGCTTCCTCTCTACCTCTTCCTCAGAGACTGAAAACAGAGAAGTAAAAATACCCGTCTGCACAAAGTTCCCAACAAAAACAATCTTCTAGTCACACTTGAAAGTCGCACAGCCTACGCCCATGGACAGTCTGGTCAATATTCTGTTTCAGCGTACAACACTTACGAGTCATATCCCAGTATTTGTTGTAAATAAATTAGTAGTCACTGAAGTATTCTTTTCCCATTTAACCTTTTAATCAAGTGTCGATAGAAATGGACCTTGAAAGGCAGGTTTTCAGTCCTACACACCACAATTTCGCCGGGCACTGAGGAAGCATCAAGTCGATTTTGAAAAGATCCCACTCAGATTTTCTGAAAGTGGCCGATGAAAACAACGACATCAACTTTTATAAGCCTAAAGATAGAAGAGACACTTTACCTAGGGTTTCGGATCGTATATCAGGATCAGAACTATTGATAGCACTTACACAGTAAATATTAAATGACTTTGTTCGCGATTAAATGAATACTGGAGTTCCCCAGGGTTTCGTATTGTTTCCCCTATTGTCGGTTTGCTGTACAGCTAGCCACTAGGACGCCATGGTCTTTCATTTCATTTATATCTATAGATTTATATAACTTTTAAACCGCTCGTTGAAAGTCACTTGGAAGTCTCAAAGGCTTCCATACAAGCATGTGCACGTGACGTAGCTACCGGATGATCATTAATAAGTTAAAGCTCAGATTCTATTGGTGGCCCGACATCGCCCCCATCGACTGTCTTGTTGTTGGAACTAAAAACATCCGTCCATTAGAAACTGTAAGTAACCTTGAAGCGATTTTTGATGGTTATTCTTACCAGGGAACAGCAGGTAGCCGCTGTGTTTAAATCTGCTTTCTTTCATATCAGAAACACTACACGTATAAAGGAAACACCTATATCCTTTGAATCCAGTCAAGTATTAATCCATGCCTTCGTAAGTGCTAAATCAATAACTGCAACTCTCCTTTCCATGGCCTACCTGAATACCCGAATCAGAGACCTCAATATGAACAGAACTCAGCTGCTCGAATACTCAGTGGCTTCCGCAAGTTTGAACACATTACATCTATTCCAAAAGATCTTCACTGGCTTCCCGTACGACAGCGAATCCTCCCTTTCAAGACACTTACTACCAGTTCTCCGTTCTTCCTCCGAGAACCTACTCTCTGTACCAAGATTTAATCTTAATTCTTATAGCGCAAGGGCGTTCGCTGTCTGTTCACCCACTTTTTGGAACAGCCTGGATAATGGCATCAGGCAGTCCAATCATTTTTAGAAACACTTTGAAGAGTAAACTTAAAACATTCCTTTTAAACAAGCTTTTCAACTTTTTGTTTTTGTTTTCATAATCATACATTTTAACACATATATCTCAATCAATCAACTTTGTATTCCTAAATCCAAAACAAAAGAAATAAAAAATTTGATTGCAAAAAGAGAAGCTAATACCCCTTCAAGGCATCAGTTATAGGATTCAGTTGGTAATACAAGGATCATTCCGTTATATTTTGACGCTTTTTAGAAGACGTCACCATCTGTTAACTTTTTGAAAATTGTCAATTTTTTTCTTAAAAATGACTGTTAATTTGCGATTAGTTATTTCAAGATTTGGCCTAAAAAACGATGTTTTAAAACTATTTCGAACATATATCTCAAAAGTGCCGAATTCCGCCACCATTTTGACATTTTGCAATTGTTACTAGCAGCTAGTTAACTGAACACTTTTTGAAAGGAAATAAATTAGTGGATCATGTAGTCAAAGAAAACAAGAGCCTCTCTTGGACAATAAGCTATGTATTCCAAACAGCAGTCACAGAAAATCGATCAAACAAGCGGATTTCAGCTGACGTAATTTTTACCAACAAATCTTTTCAAATCGTAACACCTTCGATGACATGATACAAAGAAGCCTTTGTCTCGAACAGCCAATCAAGAGCTGGTGGACTCATTAATAACAATAACTGAAAACCTACTTACAGCTGCAAACTCGGGATTATCTCAAAGTAGACGTCAGAAACTTACATACTCTCCAGTCTTTAAGAACAAAATATATAACTGTCTTTCCAACTATAATCAGCAATTAAATGTAATTTTATGTTTCACTTTCATGGCCGGGCAAATATTCTCTTTTTGCTCTTTGAGACGTTACTAAAACTTTAGTTTATAAGCTTTTGATTATCCATAGTGATTCTCGGCAGTAGTTTGGAATTGTACACGTGTACATTATATTGAAATGCCACTGCTTTTTTATAACTTCTAACTTTTGATATTGTAGTTATTAAGCAGATAGGTTTTTCCAAGGCAACTTGTAAACCAACCTAAGACTGACTGTTTTTGCCTTCTTTAAATAAGCTCTTTTTCCCCTTTTTTTAATTGCATACCAAAGGGCATAAGACTGACCGTTTTGAAAATCAAGGGGAGTTAAAAAATAGGCAAAACCTTCTGGGATTAAACAAAATAGCGGATGCCTACAACGTAATTAGGTTGAGTTACATAACGTATTATTTTTCTCCTTTGTGGGAAGAAAATATATATAAAAAGAAGCGCAGCCACATTATCATTTTACGAGCAAACCAAAACATTCTTGTGGAAACACTAATTGGTGTTGAGAGTATTGGCTCGATCATTGTAGTAACTATAGATAATTCAAAAAATATGAGTAAAGAAATATTAAAAGGAAAACAAAAAAGTGTCCGGAAAAAAAAAATTAAATAATCCATGCAACGACTGATCATTCAACAAGCAAAAAGGTAACAACGAAGTCTGGATTGTACTTGTAAATAAATACACTCTTTTTTATTAAGAACAAACTTAATAAGAACATTGAGGATGAGTTTGCCGGACAAATAGAAACAAAATAAGAACAAACTGAGGCTGAATTAAAAATTTATGCAAGTCAGTGTACAATGTTGAACTGCAGTAGTCCTACAGTACTCAGCTCTCCGATAATGCATCTACGGCATTTAAAAACAGTGCAAAGGCACTTTACATTTTTTATGTGAAACAGGGCACAGAAACATCTCAACGAAGTTGAGGCGACTTAAACCCCCTACGGAAAACACAGCCGTTAACAACAAAATAAGAACATTTTGAGGCTGAAATTGCAGAAAGAAATAAGAACATTGAGCCTGAGCAAACTTTTACTGGTTCTTAATAAAAAAAAAAGAGCGTACATCAGTAAACAAACACAAGGAAGGGTAACGTACCATGGCTGTGAAGTATCTTGCCTTTAACTCGGAATTCATACGAAGCATATTTGAACGTTTACCAGGGTAAATACCAGCTGAAACTCCCGAAGAACTTCTAAACGCTGTAGAGAAAAGAAAAACTAGACATATCAAAACGGTCTGCTTCGACATTATGCAGTTTCATACGCCTTCGATCTCACAGTGACTGACTTGGCAAATTTGTTTGGTCCTTCATTTATGCACCTTAATCTCTTCACGCATAACAAAAGATCTTAGTTGTTTTGTTCGACAGCGTGGTTTTTATCGGTGGAACGAAGACTGTTGTTCTTCAAAGACGAAGGAAGTACGCAGCGAATTTCACGGAAGACGGAAGTTTGGCGATTTTTCTGTGTATTTCCTCACGCTGTGATAGAAATGTTAATTGCTTTAGAACTGAAAGGCCTTTTTTATGTATTTCTGGAAAGTTCTTATCCGAGGGGTTGGAAAATTAGTAGTTATCAGTTTGTGCAGCATTCAACATAAACAAAACAACAATGATAATAATCATAAATGCAAAATAACTTAAACGAAAATAAACCCTTTATAGATCACTCTGGCTCTTTTGGAGCCACTACACTCAAGAATACAATAGTTAGTTATATAGATTGAGAATATATGGTAAATATATGGACGGAATCAAAAACCGTACGTGCTCTTACTAGCCCAAGGTCGTAAAAACATCGTTCGCTATTTCACGCGTTTCTTAAGATTAAAGATTGAAAATACAACACGAACTAAGCTCTTTCAGTTAATCTATTACTATATATAACTTCTTATTTGAAAAACGATTATCTATAAATCGAGATAATCGAGTAACTGTAGCAAGTTCATTTATATTCCTTCGAGGTCTTGCAGAAGACTACGTCATAAATTCACTTTGAACTGAAAAAGCACTGTTCAAGATTCTAAACAAGTTTCTAATGATCGGAAACGAACTTTGGGTAAGCCGTTTGATTATCTACGAACAAATAAAAATAATATTTTGTTACCGATATTTACAGAATTTTCGTACTTCTTCTTCCTCTTAAACCAGTAAATCCAAAAACACTTTAAATTGACGTCAAGCCAGGCAAAGATCTAAGATCACATTGATTGATCACTTTTTTTCTCAGGGAAAGTATTTCGTAGTTTGGGCTTTTTTTACTGATTGCTAACCGAATTACGAATTTGAAGTGTCCACTTAAACGTAGTTGTTTTAAGTGTGCAGGGCCAAAAGCGTTGCTCAGTTCAAATACGAGAAATAACTCAAATTTTGTATTGGGCCTGGTTTGCAATTTGTACACTGTGTGTTAGTTAATCAGGTTGTTTTTAATATTTGCTTGTTGACTGATGTGCAAATAAGTTCATAATTACTTGGTTGAGCTGTTCGAAAATACTGAAAAGAGTCGTAGGCCAGGTTCAGTTCTGACGGTTCTTTGCCAAATTCAAAGAAATGATTCTCTAAATTTTTATGTTCAGTCTAGTAAATCTTAAATTAACATTTTAAACATGGAAACTACCTCAAAAGGTCAAGGCAAACACTATAGAAACATAGTCTAATTAAAGTATAACTTAGAAAAAAAAACTGACTGACGCAAGCGATTTATCTCTAGATTAAATTGGTGATAAAAGTCATAATGAGGTTCAACAACATCTCCGAATCATTAATTTATGTTGATACCTGTAGTTTTGTAATAAAGTCGGCTGGCGCACTATAAGTTACCCTTAATGCCACCGTACCGTTTTTTTCTATTTTCATATTTTTTCTACAAGCGAAATTTATTGGATCATATGTAAAACTTCGTATTTTTAAAGCACCCAATCTGGGTTGTGCGGAAAGATGACGCTTCGGTTATTACCCCCTTGCCAAAGCAAAATGCAAACGAAGGTCTAACTCCCCCAACGTCATTTTAAAACCTATCCAAACCATACAATGAACAAACTATACACCTTTGCCTTACTCACTGATATCGAAAAACAGTTGTTCTAAAAACTAGTCTTGATTGTTTACCAGTAACACTTGCGGGGGATGCCAGCGGGCAAATTTGGTGATTTAAGGATCAAGATTAAAAGTATAATATATTTTAGCATGGTTGCATATTAAAGCTAATTACTTAACGTGTTGACAAACTCATGAAACAGCTTTTTGCTATCCCAATTAAATTGCTGGGAGAAGTGTGTTAAGTTGATTGAGCTACTGAGAAAGCTGCCAAGTAAGAAAAAGGGAAAATCATATGACGGAATACGCAGAGTTTACTTTGAATTTGACCCGCAAAAGCGAAAAGTCTCGTAGATAGCTAGCGCAGATGGTGAATGTAGTCGATCCGTTAAATATCTCAGTGTTCACAGCGGTTATTTATACTTTCTTAAACGCACAACTAAAGTACGAACTCTCTAAAATCAAGCTAAAATAACCACCGAATGTTTTCTCTACAGTTTCTTGCACGCGGTGGTTTAACTTGAAAAAGCCTTGTACCTCAAGGAGTGGTTTAATACTGAAAAAGGAGAAACAACAAACCACGGTGTCACGAACGACTGCAAATGTATTGCTGAAATTATTCCATTGACTTTTTGTACCGCGGAAACAGTGCTACTAATTATATTTTCCTTTGCTTAAAACAGCTGGAATATTGGGCTGTATGCGCATTTGTTTTGACAAAGACCCTAAAAATGCTTTTTATACGTTTGTCATCCAATTATGTCTTTCAATGTCACAACGGACCGAAGTCAAATTAGGCAGGGGTTTGTGAAGAGTAATCAACGTTTTTGTTGCAAATAGAAAGCTGGAATATTCAAGCATTTTAGTTTTTTCTTTTATTTTTCTTTTCTTCGTCAAGAACACAAAGAGATTAGCCTCAACGCCCAAGAATATTAATTCATTTCACCATAGAAATCGCACGGAAGCGACTTAGCAAGGAGATATCATATTTTGATGGTTTTCAATGCACAAGTTGGGTGACATAAGAACCGTTTTCTTTCAAAATCATTTTGTAAATCTAAATAATTGCACTTTCTGAATTACTTTGCCCCCATAATAAACAAAACAAGAGCTTCCTGCTAGCTGGCCGTTCAAAGGTTTAGAGTCTTATACTAAGAAATAAAATAGTAACGAACAAGAAAGACAAAATGTATATGGCAATCCACATTGCTTGTTCTAAGACATTTTAATCCAGCAGTTTGCTTTAAAAACAAACTCTACAATCTCAACTACATTAATATATTTGATATGGCCATTCCATTGTGTTCTCACAGAGTTCTTCTTGGTCAATGATTTCTACATTGAAGTCTGCCGGCCACTTTGCAGATTGACTCAGCATCCTGAAAAGAGATTAACACAGTACTGTGTGAGTATGTGTTCGTGAGTACAATCAAGATACAGGTTGCCGTTTACCGTTCTAAGGAAGTTCTGCAGTATTTAGGCTTAGCTATACAAACATCACAAAAATTGATCCAGGCATGAATCCGGTATACCTCCAGAAAGGCTCTAAACATCTCCAAAATTAACTCTAAAATTTCTAAATATCTTGAGCATTTCTTTAAAGATTTTAAAATATCTATTAAATCTTTAACACATGTGACACACAAATTTGTAATTTATGGGTGTAGATTCCAGAGAACCTTCCACAGATTCCGCCATATTTTCAACCTCGATCCCAGGGATCTTCCTAAGAAGTGGGAAAAGCCCTTGGATCGAGGTTGCCATATTTTGCGTTTCTAATTCTTCGTTGACATGAAAATATCAATACAATACAAGTTTAGTTAAAGCTGAATACAACAAACTTGCCAACCGTAAATGTAATTCATTTTTAAGCTATGTGTAATGAAACAATATACTTATATGAACTATACATTCCAAGAAGGTATTGAGACCACAAAACTGTTTACGATCCGGTGTTGCTATTGTGCAACAAGTTAACTTTCCGGCGCTCCTGACTGGTTTAGAATGTCGGTCACATCAAAGAGGCTCAAAGTTCATTCAAGGTGCAAACACAAACAAAATGGCGGGAAAGAGGTTCTACAAGTGGTTTCGCTTTCCGTTGAATTCATTTTGCAGCAATGTTGCGAGACGAGTTGCACGTTTTTGTTGCTCGTAATGCTGTAGCTTAACGTTCGAATTTTTTATATGAAACCCGGAACTTGCATTTTTCAGGTCGGTCACGTGGTCAGCCTTATACATTCCAATGTGTAGTATGTTGTGATGTGTAATTGCCCTAAAAACTAATGAAAACCTCCTGTCACTTCCATCGAATACAAGATGTATTTTTCAGTAACTCTTCGAGAACTTAAGTGGTGCTTCTGGTAAAGCTTCGTAATTATAACTCGTAGTCGGCTTGTTCGTCTTGTGGTTAGGTAAAGCTTGATTCACACTAGCGACGGAGACGGAGACGGAAACACGAAATCCAATACAAACCCTGTAAAACGGAGGCGGAACAGAAGAAAACAGACCCTCCCATTCAGTCTTCTTTTCCGTCTTCGTTTTACAGGTTTGTATGGGAATCTCGTGTTTCGTCTCCGCCGCTAGTGTGAACCAAGCTTAAGTGTACACAGATAGTTGGGGCGTCAAGTAGTGTAGATTCAAATCACACAGTGGGTAAAAAAGAACGAAAGAAATGGCGTAGAACGGGTTTGTTCAATTTTTGATTTGTATCGATCAAGGCATTGTTTTGTTGTGAACCTAAAGCACGCGAGCTTTTCTGCAGGAATTTACAATAGAAAAGTTATGAAGTATCAGTGTCACATTGCTACAAAAAATATGAACTTTTTTAAATTTTCGTTCAGTTTCCAACATTTTACAAAGATTTTTTTAAAAAAATTAAATTCTCCAAAAAATTTCTCTGAACATTTTGAATCACTTTCCATAGATTTTCTATTATCCCGAAGACTTTCCATAAACTTCGAAAAATTTTCCAAAGGCTTCTTTTAAGATTTTTTGGCATTTTCCGAAGATTTTCTAACATTTCTGAAAACTTTCAAACTTCGGCTTTTGAGTTGTTTTCATACCCTTTCAAAGCATTTCCAATCATTTCTGAGTTTCTTTTAAGAAACTTAAAAGTAAATAAAGTTCCCGGATGACCGTGGCAATTTAGTTTTAGTTGCACACGTGCTATTAAGTCTAAGAACTAATTGCCCGATACTTAGAAAAATTCGCAAGTAAAGAAAGCAGTTGGAAGTAGGTGTGGTATAAGACTTAAAAGCCTGTTGTTCTCTCCCATGTTCCTCGACATTTACTAAGCCCTTAACCGATTTGCCGCCTGACAAATTCCTTTTTATCAAAATTAAAAGGTACCTGTTTGGTGATGAAAACAGGCTTGAAGCTCTTTGAGGTACCTCTTTTCCCCGTGTGAATTCCTGCAATGTAACTTTGTGTTTCAGGAAAAAAAGTTGTCAATGCGAAGGCCACGAACACAATGCCAATTAGGAAACTTGTTTTTGTGGTCATCCTTTTGGATTGCTAAAAGGTCTTCACAACTGAATTGAAGTAACTTCACTTTGTCTTCGTAGCTTTAATGCTCAGGCGAAGATTAAACTCGTCTTTATATACACTGCGAAGATAAATTAACTTCACAACAACTAATCATTATTGGAGTACAACGAAACATGTTCCATTATGTTTTTCTTCAGTTCAAAGGTTTATCTTTTAATCGGATTTATGGATCTTGAGTTAAACTCAGTTTAAAGGTCCTGAAAGGAAGTTGCTTTCAAAAACGATTTGATTGTAAACACGAAATTAAAGTTTGGTTCTTTTTCAAGTAGTGTTTCTGCAAAAGAGGAAGTTAATGTCAGATCTTTTCATAAGTACATTTGGATTTGACAACTTAAAAGTCGTAAGGAAGATTTGTCGTGTGTGGGAAGGAAGTTGGAGGGGAGGGGAAGCTTGTATGTAGGTAGCGAAGGTGCAACTTTTTGGAAGGACGTCCGGGGACATGCTTCCCCGGGAAAATTTGAGGAAAATGTGGACTGCCTTGCATCTCGCACGTTTCCACGGTGGAGAAAGAGTATATATAAAGCAGTCAAGAGAAGATGTAAATCACCACCGCTTGATCTTTTAAAGGGTACTTCCACCCTGTCTCGATTTGCAGACAAGCTCGTTTCACTTGTCTGACTGCACTGGGGTCGCGATGAGTTAAAGCGAGCTAAGAGGCTCTTAAACTCAAACGTGAGGCAATGATAGAAGGCTGACTCGCACTAAAGACGTACGAAATATAAAGACCGCATAACAGCCAACACAGTAAAAAACAAACAAATAAGAATTAAAATAGTCCATTTGCTTTTATTTCAAAAACAAACTATAATATTTGAGTAAAAATTAAGAAGAAAAGCGATTCATCTCTAAGCTTGTTTTTTCGTAAGTGCGCATTTTGTAATCCTAGTTTCTAATCGTAAAACAAATAATAAGTCGAAAGTTTATTTGAACATTCATCATAAAAATTAAAACAAACAAATATGTGCTTAACTTTTTCCCACAATATATCACTGGTCCTGACGCATTTACCAGAAAGTCGCACTTACCCAAATTATGAAACGCCCCATCACCTTTTCGATAAATACAAATTGCAACTCAAGCAGCTTTTTTACGAATGGGTTTCTCGTTCATCATGAAGTTTTATTGTCAGTATGCTTATATTCTATTCTTTCACTGATCAATTATTGAACTCCAAACCAAACATTTCATTTTTGGCCTTCAGAGCTTGGCATGCACTACCTTGATTTTCTGAAAATTTAGGGTGGCGCCAAATCCTGACGATGGAACGTGCTTAAAATTTTCTCAAACATACTTGTTGTTGTTATGAAAAATTAGCAATGGGGGCCACCTAGATCATTTTTGTGTAAAATGCAGCTCAGTGCTAAGAACAGGGTGTAATTAACGCCAAATCAAGTTGCCATGTCGTATAATTTTCTGAGAAACTAGGCGCGCAATCACAACAAGTTGCCATTTCAATTTTGCAATGAGAGCATAAGGATTGATAAGCTGAAAAATTGAAAACCGGTAAGCCTCTGATGAAACAAAACCTTGTACAGTGCTCTTATTTAGTAACGATCAGTCGAGTCAACAGGTCTTAAGATTTACATGAATTGCCCGAGCCGTGCGACTCACAAAAAGGACGGCCATCTTCAACACTCAAATGTATTAGTTTCAGTTGAACATTTATGAAAAGCTGAACACATTATGAGCCACTTGAACAAACGTGAAGACTGTTGTACATACTGCTATTCTTTTCGGCGATTAGGAATGATTTGTTTCATAGCCCGCAACAGTTTCTCAAATCTCTGATATGTCTTGTTTTGTCTACTAGTCGAGCGAAATACGTCAAAGCAAATTTAAGCACACCTTTGCTTCTTTTCAGTTTTATGCTATATAATCATTTAAGCCTTCGACTTATTGTTTGATTTAAGATTCGCAACCGGTAAATGGATTGACAACACTCAAATGGAATTATTCAAATGGTTTTCACAAAGTACGTATTAGTCTGTTTTGTAAATATATCACCATGTGATGTATTTAACTGAAATATTGCATGACAATTTGTTCCAAAACTAAATTGTGCTTACGCATTATGATATCTATAAAACGATATGAAATAAATTGCTTTTTGACAAAAACACTTCTTGAAAAGAACCAAACTTACTGATAATGTATGCTAAATATATTTGCCTCTCCCCCTCCCCCGTCCACGCATACAAGATCTGTGCATTTGTCGGGAGTTTTGAGCTTCTGCGCCGACTGAGTAGTGGCTATCTCCGTGAACTCATTAAAAATGAAATAACAAACGCGTTTCTTTCGTTTCTTTCGCTTGATGTTAAACTTACACATGTAGCTGTAATTTGAGATTTTGTTTAGTTTCGTACGCGAACTACAATGAATAGAACTTCACTTGATCACGTGTTGTTTAATGATAAAAAACAAGGACCCTTGCTACAAAACCATGACATCAATTAAATATGCCAGTACTCCGGTGAGCTGCCATCGCAAATCTTCACGGTTACCGCGGAAGTCAAAAAGATTTTGCCTACTTTATGTTTGCCAGTTATAATTTCGCTGAACCTCCAGTGTGATCCTTTGAGCTTTGCCGCAAATTGATCATTTGCAAACTTATAACTAATCCAAGTTTTTACTTTAATAAAGTAATTCATTTACTTTAAGAAGCTGTAGTTGAAAAAACCTTATACAGTCGTTATCACGAGAACTCTGACCGTCCGTTGTTTGTTTTTGAGCTTACAATTAGGATACGCGCTTTTTTTTTTATAAGAACCAGTAAATTTGGCCGAGGCTCATTGTTCTTAATTTTTTGGCGATTTGAGTCCCAAATTGTTCTTAAATTGTTCTTATTTCTATATGTGGTTTAAATCGAATAAAAACAAAGCCGAAGATATTGCAATACATGCATTGGAAAAGGAATTGCTTGGCGGGTGTGTTTTTGACCAGTTCGTCCCTGTGGATTTATCGTGATCGAGGCTCAGTAAAGTTAAAAAAAGTTAGCTATCGAGTCTGAGCCTCAGTTTGTTCTTAAATTTTGGCTTATCTAGGCCTCGTTGTTCTTATATAAAAAAAAGCGTGTAAATCAGTTCAGAGAATAAAATTTCACATCTTCATGCAGTTGATTTGTCTCTGCGTTTACAACTTAGATTCTAACATATCAGAGAGAAAACGTCACCTAGTTTGCTCAAAATGGGGTTGTTGAATTGAAAAGAAAAGAATAGAAATCATTAACGTTTTTATTCAAGAGGAACATATTTTCAGAGGAAAGCATTGTTTGTTAAACGTCCGTACATTTCAGTCTTTATGCACAACCACCTATTTAAAATAAAATAACAGTCTTACATCGAAATCGAAATCGAAATCCTAAACCATTACTAAACAGCATTATTACTATCATACACTCTTTTCTAATAAAAACCTCTTTTATAAGAAGATGAGGCTGAGAATTGACCAAAATTTAAGAACATGCTAAGAACAAACCTGCATTTTTTCGGCTACAGTACCAATCCACGGAACTAATTCATTTCTTCACTGTTATTTGTTTCTCTACTGCAAACCAACTAGCTAAATGTTCCTTGCATGTATAGTTGATTGCAACTACAATGTATAACAAAGGGAAATCGCTGCCCCGGGGGGGTACTTCAAGGTGAAAGTGGTATGGGTGATCGTCGGGAAGCTCGAATTTCTACCCTAAAAAATACCTAATGGAAAAAAAATTTCACCCTAAAAATACCCCTCGCTTCTGGAATACCATAAAAAATACCCGAATTTATCTTCAACGTACCGTTTTAGCTCAAATAACCCCTAAAAAATACCAGATTTTCTTCCGAGTGCGATTTTCGCTTAAAAATACCCTAAAAAATACCAGATCGCCGATTTTATACCCTAAAAAGACGACAATCTTACCTACCATCCAAATATAGGGAGTACCCCCCCCCCCCGGGGTGCACATGCTAATATCCGCTCCCACCTAGTTTGTGCAAGTGGATGTTTACACCCTACTACGTGACCTACGTCTACTAACTGATATATGTAAGAACACTTAAGAACATTTGAGGTTGAAGCCCGCAAAGTATTTAAGAACATTCAGCCTCGGCTCGAAAATAAAGGTTCTTATACAAAAAAGAGTGTATAAAAGAATTTTACTATTTGTTCTGCTTAAGAACAAGGCCGATGGTGGGAACGAAACCTGTCGAGTTCAAACTTTGACACAGACGTCAGGCCCGTAGGCAGGATTTTTGTTGGGGGGGGGGTGCAAATTTCGTAAAATTTGACTTTTCAAAGCCAAATTTATAGATCGAACACACGTATGGCCGTTTTTTTTGAAGTCGTTTCGATTAACGGTAGCACCAACTGTTACGATGATAAACCAAATCGGGCTTCTTCATCGTCTTACTACTACTACTACTACTACTACTACTACTACTACTACTACTACTACTACTACTACTACTACTACTACTACTA